>CM032797.1:1467889-1505888 GCA_019155185.1 Beaufortia kweichowensis | reverse complement strand
TAAAGCAAATGTACTTATTTGCACACTAATAAAACTTACATTAGACTCAAGTTAAATTCTTTCTGAATCGGAGTTCAGAAGGCTCAATTGCTTAAACTCTAATTTGTCATTTTACCCAACTAAATAGTGTCTACTGATTAGCACCCAGTCAAGAATTCCAAATTCTTGCAGCAATATCAATCCCAAACTATTTATTATTTCTGTGGCTTCTACAGTCTCTGGACGAATGGACCAAATTGTTCTTTAACAATCTCTACAAACTCCAGAGAAAGGACCAAGCCTAAAATTATCAACACTGCTACACTATATTGCAACTACATAACTATTGGTCTGCTTGTTTTGAAAAACAGTGTTCTTTAAGAGAGCTGATAAGTTTCACTCACCAAATCAAGATCTTTGAGACAAAGTCCAGATGATACAAAGAAATTCTGTCCATGGATTCAGTCTGTTGATCTTTTGTTGAAGATGTAGAATCTCCCAGATTCTTTTGTTCACTTCTTCTTGTTGCAGTGATGTTGGTGAGATCTTTCTTATCTGTCTCTCCTGGCTGGCTCGCCAAATTGTTAGATTTTCTTGAATTTGGCTGAGCAGTCTTTGGGTGGCTCGCCAATGTACTAGAATGCTTCTAGTACATAAAAAGAAGAAAGCAGGACCAAGTGCTTGTGGGGAAAAGAGTTTTATTGAAGGTGGTTGTGTAGCATGGTTCTTCTGGGGTGATGTTTTTGTACCAACCTTCTACAGTCTTAAACCCAAAGTACTGTCTGTGTGAGCAGACCTTTTATACATTGTATCTAAAGGTCTTCAAACAAAAGGGCAGTTCATACTGAGACCTCCTACCAGGGACCTTACACAGGATAGGTGGGTCTTCCTGTATATTGATTATATGGGCCATTTGGCTCACACCATAACATATGTGTATGTTAATTACAGGGCAGGGATGCAATGCAAATTAATGCCATCAAGGTACAGATACAATGTAACTGAATTTGAATACAATCTTTCACTTGACATCCACCCTAAAGCATTTGCAGGTAGACTAGCACGGAAATCATGTCAGCTGAAATGCCGTGTTTGTTAGTGCTTTACTCCACAAATTCTGTGGTTTGTATGATTGCAGTTGTACGTTTTCTAGTGGTTCTGGAAACTATAGAAATTAACAGGAGAGTCGTCAACCCACAATGTACCTTCTTAATCTATTCTTGTTTAACGAGATGTTAAATATCTTAAAATAAATATATAAATATGTTAAATAGATATTTTATAAAAATTTTAAAATAGTTTTTTTGTTGAGACCCATTCAAAAGTATGGAACATAAATATATTTATAACTAAATATAAATATAACATTTAAAAATAAATAAATAATTAAAAATACATTTTAAAAATGTGATTTATAGTGAAATAAAGGAAATATGTGTCTTAATAAATATTTTTTTTTGTGTATAGTGTGTGGATCTGAGTTGCAATGAGTTGAGTGAGATTACCTTACCTGACAATCTGCCTCCTAAACTTCAAGAGCTGGATCTTACAGGAAACCCACGCTTAAATCTGGATCATAAGACCCTTGAACAGCTCAAGTAAGGAATCACATGTATTTGTGCATATGGCCAAAAAAAAACGTTTTTGCTGTCTTTGATGGTATTGAGAAAATACATATTTATAATACATATACAATATTTCTTTGTCTTTCTGGCAAGGGAAATCTTTTGGATAAAAATGTTTAGTTTTGTTCCTATGACAGTATGAGTATTCAGCTGTTTAAATAGAGCACATTATGCAGTTACCAGTGAGATATGTTGTTAAAAAACTCACTTGCAGTTTGCACTGTTTCAAAGCAGAGTACTGATAGATATTGTATGAGAAATACAATATCTAAGTGTCTAATCTATTATCTGTAATATTTACTGTATGAGACATGTTATAAATTGTTGGGCCTTTGACTGTTACTGTCACTGACTGTTACTGTCACTGAATATTTCAACTAATAGCAACATCCGCTGTTTCCGAATCGACTCACCCTCCTCAACGTTCTCAGCCAATGAGGCCACAGGAGGACCAGCTGTCTGGAATCATGGCTACACTGAAGCGTCAGGTGTCAAGAACAAGTGAGTTGCTTAAACCTATTAAAGTGCCCTAAAAAGTATTTCAAAACATACATTCACTTTTCAACTTCAAAATGGCTGACTTTGTTTGGGCGGAGCAAATGAAAGTCAGTGCAAAAGTTATCTGGGTCAACAAGAACAATAAAGACAACAATGCAGCAAGTTTCGTACATATATGCATGTGCCATGTAAAAAGGGATGCAGCAGTCTAGTCTAGTCTAGTTGTCAAATTATGTTGAAAAATGTCTGTAGCTGTATGATCTACACATGTGGTTTACTGTAATTCTAAATTGTCTGTTTGTATTGCGCAGACTGTGTGTAGCAGCGCTGTCAGTCAGTAGTTTCTGTGGGAGCAGAGAAGCTCTGTACGGTGTGTTTGATGGCGACAGGAATGTGGAGGTGCCATATTTACTCCAGTGCACCATGAACGACATACTGGCCGAGGAACTACACAGGACCAAAAGTGAGGAAGACTATATGACAAACACCTTCCTGGTTATGCAGAGGTAACTCATTTACCCATAGAGAATACGGTCTGTACCCATTGCTGTTCGCTTTAAAACTTTAAAATAAATACTACATTTCCTAGACATCTTTATATTTGATGATTTACTCCTCTGTCGTACAGGAAGTTAGGCACAGCAGGGCAGAAACTGGGTGGTTCAGCAGCTCTCTGCCACATTAGACATGACCCAACAGACCCAGCAGGATGCTTTACTCTAACCGCTGCTAATGTGGGAAAGTGTCAAGCGGTGCTGTGCCGCGATGGCAAGGCGCTCACACTGTCACTGCTGCATAACATCAGTATCAAAGAGGAATACAACCGTGTGCGACAGCATAAAGCTATCATTACAGAGGTAACCGAGTTACCAGTAAAAAACAATACAAATAAAAATGACCTGATTAGGGATGCTATTCATTCAGATACTCACCCAATTATTTCCTTCTTTATACAGGACAACAAGGTGAATGGCGTAACAGACTCCACACGCATCATGGGCTATTCATTCCTTTACCCAGCCGTCCTACCTCGCCCATACGTCAACACGCTCCCATTAACGCCTAGAGATGAATTCTTTATCCTGGGCAGCAGAGGTCTGTTTGAGGTCATAGACCCCAGTGAGGCTGTGGAAGCTGTGCGGAAAGTACCAGATGCTCTAGCAGCCGCTAAGAAGCTGTGCACATTAGCACAAGCTTACGGTTGCACGGACAGCCTCAGCGCTGTGGTGGTTCAGCTCAGCGTTGCAGAAGATTGCTGCTGCTGTTGCTGCTCTGCTTCCTCTGAGCCAGCCTCTGAAACCATCCATCCACCACTGCAACCCCCGCCTAGCCCCTGTCCAGGACTTTTCCCACCCTCATCTGCAGGTGTGCCTCCATCCTCGTGTAGCGAAATCAGCTCTGAGGTCAGCGCCTCTGAAATGAGCTCTGAAGTGGGATCCACTGCATCCTCAGACGAGCCCCCAATTCTGCTTCAGGAGGCTCATCTTCACCTTCATCCCCAAACCCACCTGCCACAGTTGCAGCAAAACCTGCGCTTACCCTGCTGCACACTTCACCTAGCCCCCAACACCAGCAGCTCCTTCCAGAGGCAACTTTCCAGTGCCACATTTTCTAGCGCACTCTCAGACAATGGTCTGGACAGCGAGGATGAGGAACCCATTGCTGGCGTTTTTTCCAACGGCAGTCGAGTGGAAGTAGAAGCAGATGTGCACTGTCTGGGCCATGCGCTGCCTTTTCCATCAGCTCTACCCTGCACCCCAGAAGCCCTAGAGAAAGATTCAGAGACTATGCCAGAAGCAGCAGTGGAGAATGAGAGAGAAGCGACTCTGAGGCAAGGAGACAAAGCCGGAAACCCAGCAGGCATGGATGCTTGGACCAAGACCTTGGGAAAGCGGAGAGGAAATGGTTCAGTTGCTCCACAGGAAAGGAGCCATAACTTGATTGAGGTAGCAGCTGAGGCTCCGTCGAAAAAACCCGGGGGTTATTTCACAGCCCCGGCTCAACCCGACCCAGATGATCAGTTTATCATTCCTCCAGAGCTGGAGGAGGAAGTCAAGGAAATCATGAAACAACATCAGCAGGACCAGCAGAGACCAGTCAAAAGTGAGCGACCTGCAGACTATTATGACACACCACTATGAAACCACACTTACTGTATGTCTGCAGGTGACTGAAATACTGTATTCACTTCACAGTAATAGCGCACCCAAAAGATGTACAATTCTTTCAATATTTAATCGCCTCTATGTCATTCTAAACCTGCATGGTGTTGTTTTTCTATGCAACACAAAGAGAATTCACAAAAAAGATTCTTCACACAGCTCTTTTCCGTACAACAACAGTTTATACCACACCAGACAAGCTAAAACTAAACATCATTAAAGTAGCAGTAGCACTTTTGTGAATTCTAATTCTTGGGATGCAACATCTTTGTGTAAAAAAAAGACTGAAATAACTAATCTTCCCCATTTCACCCTTAAGGCATGTAAATGCAGTGTAACAAGTCTACTGCTTTAGAAAACAAATTTGTTATTTTTGGTCATTTTGTGTTTTTTTTTCATCCTGTTTAGAACTTGATCGATGAGTTGTAAACAGTTGAAAGTATGATAAAAGAGCTGTAGAAAGATTGAATAAAATTGTAATAAAATAATTTGCTTCTGTGTACCACAGAAAGATAATACCAAATAGGTTTGGAACGACAAGAGGGTGAGCAAAGTATGAAATATTTTGTGAAGACAGTACTTAGCAGTATTTCCTGTTATCTTCAGTCAAACACATTCTGCGGGTGACAGAGAAATATTCAACCGTCAGTCATCTACCATACTAACCTGTCAGACCTGCGACTGCTGTGAAAGGTCACGAGACTTGCTCAAACAGGCTGTGTATTATGCCACTTTCTCCAAACTCAAGCAAACCCTTTAAGACTACATATAGAGTGACCTGTGCTCTGCTGTGCCTCACCCATCCAAGCATTTCACTAGAGTTTGAAGAGCACTTCACTACTGACTGTTTAACATTGATTTACCTAAACAGATACTTACATAATTCAACACAACACTAGTATTGCAATGTTAATTGTTATTACCAACAACAAAACAATGGATAGCTTATTTTTTTTTAGTTACCATATCTTTTGATGCAAGAACAGACAGCAGATTTTAAATTGATTTAAGGAAGAGAATTACGTTGTACGACGCAAGTTGTGTTGTATTGGCACACACTAGTTAAACCGCGCTTAACTGTTGTAAATAAAGCACAGTAATACTGTATCTCTTCAGTAAATCGAGGCTTCAGGCCTGTATAAAACTAGAAATTTAGTGGAAATTTGAAAGACTAACTCCTAGGAGTTGCTTACTCTTTTATAGTGACTTCGTCACTTTTTACTAATCTTCTCTGCGAGAAATTATTTTTTTCTTTTTCCAATGATTGTAAATAAGAAAAATATTGTATACCAATGCTTTTTAATGGAACAGTGTGTCTACAACAAGATGACCCTTATGACCATTATGTCTAGTTCTCACTCTCACACACACAGCTCATCTGTCTCCTTACACCAGCATGACTGTGTCAATGCAAACCAGTTTATCTGTAAGAAATTCTACTCAATCCAACCGCACACAAAGTTCCTGGTTTTGTTATAATAAATTTTAAATTTATGACTATAATGGAACTCTTGTGGTTCTTTCTAAAGGACTCTCTTTAGAATTTTAAACATTGATACTTGTGGCTTCAGAAGAAGTAATACAATCTGCTTCATGAAGTCATTGACCAAAACAGACCCTTGTTATTATTCCCAATTAACAATTTATAATTAAAAATGTATAAGTATGATAAATCTCTGGTTGAACAAACCGTATAATAGATTTACTTACATTTATATTAAGTAATTTGCAAAATGTTTTTTTCCCAAAACATTACAATCAATTAATCTTACAAGAGCCAGCAGTACTCATAGTATTGCCCAAGTGGTGATAGAGGAGATGTGTCCTTAGCGTTTTTTGAAGCTTGTGATGGTTTCAGAAAATCTGGTAAGGCTTGGAAAAAGGTACCTGGAAGTGTTAAGGTTCTGTTTGTTTATCTACTGACATGTTTTGCATGGTGATTCCCTTTCCAGCAACCTTTACTTTTTTACAAGACTTTTTTTCCACACATACCACACTGACTACTGTTTCACTAAGTTTATTAATGTTATTGTTAATTATTTAAATTTACAATTTAGAATTAAAAATGTATAAGTATGATACATTATACTCTGATTGAACAAAGAGTATACTAGACTTATTTACATTTATATTAAGTAATTTGCTAAATGTTTCCCCAAAACATCACAATCAATTAATCTTACAAGAGCCAGCAATACTGTGATATTGTGATGGTTTCAGAAAATCTGGTTACTGGTGTTTTACACTTTTTATGATCGAAGTGTCATAATATAGACATGTCAGGCCTTAATTGTGTACATGTTTTGCATAGTGATTCCCTCTCTAGCAACCTTTACTTTTCTCCAAGACTTCTTTTTTACACATACCACACTGACTACTGTTACACCCAGCATGACAAAAAACACAATAACAGATGCCGTTACAGCTGTGATAATGTTGTTCTTGACCGAGCTTCTGAACTGACACTTGTCACCGTAATACCACCAGTCATGACCCACTGCACACCTGCAAAAAGACCACGTCACAATCAGTGCCATTTAATACAGTCTTCAGTGATATTAATGGAGTATAAATAGTGTAAATAGGGTACTTATATATCGCTATTGACAATAACCTTGATATTTCATTGAATTAAATATTAATATTGCTACACTTTTGATATCACAAATAACACGGCAAGTATCTAGATGTATCAGTATTAAAGAAGGTGGTGGTTTAAAATTTTGCCAATGGTTACAAACTCTCTCTGCCTCCCCACAATTGTTAGTGTTTTGAGTCTAATTCATTGACTAAATTATTTACGGACCAAAGATGAAACTGACAGATAGTATTTTTTCTCCAAATAATAGATACTGTGAAATCATTGGCCATACCACTTTTTTACATTAAATCACAAGTGCTGGTAGTCTTTATAGATCATTTTAAGAAAGTAAATAATAACAAATAACAATGGTACTGCGGATGTCTGCATGCAAATACTTAAATGGAAGAAAAATTGGGGACATTTGTTTCCCCAGTCTTAAAACCTATGTCTGAGGTGTCAAAAATGATGTACTCTGAAAGGTTTGTCGCCAAAATGACCAGACAGGTTCTAAGTCAAGATTAAACTTGCATAATTAGGTCAGTTTGTCAGTAACGCTATTAGACAGTAATTCTTTGTTAACACACAAAGGGTGGGGGGGTGATTTGTTTTGGTTTTACCTGCATACGGCATCTCCTGCATCATCCGCCACACACACGCCATCATTTTCACATTGCATAGACACACACTGGTCATAAGGGCTTGTGGTTGTGGTGGTGGTTGAGCTGTTGTTTGAATTTGTTGGGCTAGTTGTTGTTGTTGTGGAGGGCAAAGGCTGTGGAACAACCAAATGGGAGATATCTACAAGAAAATAATTTACAATTACAAATGATAAAAATAATAAAAGAATTAAAAGGTAATTAAACAAATCTTTCCCTCTTTGTGAAAGTGTAATCACTCTTTACAATTGTCGAAGGTTAAATCAGGTTTGAGGCCTTTGAACCAAACAGTAAGGGTGTCAGGTGGCAAACAGTGGTAAACAAGAAATCGATCTACAGGCTGTCTTTAGGCTTGTATTTATGGGAGTTTCAATCATTAAACTCGGGCTTTGACTTCCAGCTTTCGTGCAGACAAATGTATCCTATACAACACCCCAACTTAATACCCAACTCAAAAAGCACGTCCATCACAACAAGTTGTTTGGGACACAGTTAAAGAAATAAATCCACTGCTCTCATGCAAAATAAAATCTCTGATATTCATTTGCCAAACTGGATTTTCAGACAGGACTGGGTTCTATGGCCAGATGAAACTAAAGAAAAGTTTTTTGTCAGCAAGAACACAAGACAGGTTTGGTGCACAAATGGATAAAAATGTCCACAGTTAAATAAACCGTATTTATTTTTATAACTGTCTTTGCTCATAATTAACAGGGGGGCTAATATTTTTGTCATCAACTGTATACAAAGCTTGCATTTAAAACAAATGATTTACCCAATCCCCCTTTTTCTATGACATTTGGCATACCTCTTTCCCAGGATGCCTCACAGACACACTATATATACACATTAAAAGTCCTGAGTTGCTCTTTTGACTATTTCCTCCAAAATGACCTCTACCAGGTTTACCAAGTCTTAATAAATCACACAGTTTAAAACACAGTTTTTGGCCTAGGAATCTATGTCTGGATGCATTGTGCTCAAGTGGCCAGTGTGTTCAACAAGAAATGGAGGGTCACTCCATTGTAGCAATGATCTTTAAATCACGAATCACATTAAAGATCACACTCCTGATCACAAACATTTATAAAAAATTTAAAAATTGAGGGGTTTCAATTTCTTTGTTCTCACCCTCCATTGTAAGAAGGAAGATGGCATCTCCATCCTTAATAAAGTCTCGTGTCAGGGCTCTGGCCTTGGAGAGATATATAGATGTTCCAGCACCTGGACCACGAAAGTACTCAGTCCTGCTGTCGTCAGTGACTTTCTGCCCAACTTTTCGTGGATTGTCCCAGAAAAACATTTCAGACCCTAAACACCAAAAGAAAAACTACCTCGATCAACATAGCAAAAATAACAATGATTAATAAGAATACACTTTATTACATGAGGTAAGGAGTTTGCATGTAAACATAAAACAAATCAGATCAAACAAAATGGGAAATGCATGTCCAAACTGACAACACCTTCCAGATTGATGGTAGGGTCAGTTGTTATGCTTCTCTGGTTGGACATGCGTTTGCGAATGTCTGTGTTCTGGTCCATTAGCATCATAGTTATTTGCTTCCAGCGAGCAGGCCAAATCAGACTTTCATCATCTGCATCGTCCCCAGATACTAAGTGGGCATAGGCTCCCAGTTCTCCTTGATATCCAGCTGTACCACTGGGATACAGGCCCATTTGGAATGTGTAGCCATCCTTTGATTTAAAGCGTGGGCTGTAAATAGCAGTGCCCACTGGTGTGTTCTCCATAACACTCTTAAAGTCCTTGATCCTCCAGATATGTTCTGGGCATGTGGTCTCCGAAAGGTTGATATCATCCAGTGAGAATCCTCCTGTGTTCCCGGTTCCTTTACATCCCTCAAACACCACACGAAACTTTCTGGAAACACTCAGGCTCACATGGTGGAGCTGCCATTGGTCATTGGGGGGAGCTTTAGAGAAAAGATATAAAGTCACTGTTAATGTATGATATAATCAAACAAATCAACACACATGGATTAAGATTGTGTTTTGACTGGAACAGTTTACCAGCTGCTATGCATATCACTATCACAATGGTTTACATACCAGTCAATATACTGTACTGTATCAGCCAAAAAGACAAAAATCTATGTCAGTTAATGTTGACATGATACAATTAGCACAAACATCATAAAAATTACAGCCAAGATCTCTTTTAATAGCTAAGTTATTTCTCTGTGGCATCAATGAGATTATTGTAGAGCAAATACAAACTGTTTGCATCTCAGATTTTCTTCCATTTGCATCACAGATTTCCAGACATCTCAAAAGTCTCCATTAAAATTTCTCATGAATGTCACAAACTGAGCTCAGATTTGTTACTTCTGCAATCAAAAGTCAATATTACTGAAGATTTTAATATAACCACTTCTTATCAAAATTGAAACAAATCCAGATAATTAGATAAAGATATCTAATTCCAGATAAAATTTCAGATAAATACCTGTACAATCATCTTACACCTCCATACACTTTGTGGATTTTAAGAACTGTCCAATATGTTTGTATTTTTATTCATCCTAAGTAATTTTAGGAGAAATATCTGAGACCATCATCAGGTCTCATTAGAAAGAGCAATCTCTAAGCAATAAAAGTCTTCTAAAAATCTGTATTTAAAAGCGTGAACAGCTGTACCATGAACTTGTTTAATGAGGCGAAGTGTTCCATTAGGGTTGGTCTTGTCAAACTCTCGCACCCAGATCTGGAGCCGGTCGCTGACATGACCACTGTTGTAGAGGAAAAACTGTAGGCACTGGTATCCTCTTCTGGGGTAAAGAAGCCTGCTCTCCAGCAGTGCTTTGTCCCCCTGCATGCCATGCACTGTGCTAAAGTGCATAAAATAACCCCTTCCTGAACAGATGACATAAATTAACGTTTACACAGATACTGGATGGAAACAGGTCTATTTATAACTATTTGCAACAGCTGTTTGTTATTGTATCTAATAAAAATAACCTTTACAGCGCCCCATGTTGGTATAGTCAGTGTCCGGTCCACCTGTAGCTTTGGAAACACGCTGCCATTTTTTATTATTATCATGACTTTGAATCATTCCACAGATATTCTCTGACTCAAAGTCACATGAATCCAGGAAAGTAGTAGAGCGGGCTATAAAATAAACAGCAGCAATAAAGAGCGCAGTGTAAACCTACTGTATATTATACATTTCTTATCACATTACCGATGATAAACTCTTTGTGAACCAGCTGAACATCTATCTTAAATATTTTGACAACAAATGTTTATAATGAATCATTCATAACATTCTTTTAATACCAAGGTTACAGAGTAGTTTTTTTGCCATATTTTAAATAGTGGTATATAAGAATAATTGTTTTAGAAAATGAAAATGGATTAATGCTTTACTGCAGTTGTAGAGTCTGTTGAGTTTCAGGAGGTCATTGTCACTGAACTCTATACGCTGACCAATTACATCACTGAAGACAGGGATCTTGGTGACTATTGTGGGCTCTGTACCATTCTGGAAAGCTTTCTTGCTGTAATGCATCATTGAACCATAGTCGTAGGGCACATTCAAGGCACTGGATGTGCTGTCATTGTATTTGTTAAAGTTGTGTTCCCTGCCTGTGAAAACAATATGCCATGAAAAGAAATGACTGTCAGTGACTGTCATACCATAATTAAACGGTCTGTATTCCCCTTCAATACTTTGCACTTTGCTACCCTTCCACCTGGTGTCCTATACACACACTATATCTACCTTCATTCTCTTCATCATCTCTGCCAGCTGTCTAGCTTTCCCAGTCGTTGTACCTGTTATGATCCTGTTTGTGTCTTTGTCTCTGTCTTTGTTCTGCACGTATCTGGACTCCTAGTCATTTGAACTCTAACTCTCATAATCCTTTGCTGGTTCAATTATTGTCTCATTGCCCACACCTGTGTCTTGTTACACCTGATTGTCTTTCCTTGCGTATGTATAGCCCTTGTGTTTCATTCAAATTAGTCAGTTGCTGTTTTTGTGAATGTTTGGATGTTCTTGTGGCCCTGGTCCTGTGGTCTTGTTTCTGGTCTTTGGATTTTATTATTAAAGTAAGCAGCGCTTGGATCCGCTGCCTCCTTGCCTGTTTCTGCATCTAAACGTAAGGGTACCAACGCTAAGAGTCCCTATTTTCAGACCTATACTCCTGCCTTTTCTCTTCTCCCTGTCTACGAACCCTTCCTCTCCTTCTTTGACCAACAGTAGCCCATTTTCCAACAGCACTGGTGGCGGTCGTTGTTAACCCAGGCCTCAACCGATCTGTTATAGAATTCTCAATGATGATCCCTGTGGCTAGATTAAAAGGCAGGTAGTTGTAAACTTCTGAAAATGATAACTGTAAATTAGTGTCAAATAATTGATTTGATTTTATGATTTTACTGAAATAATTTTGTGATTTTTATGGCTTCTAAAAACATTACTAAATGAAACGATAAGATATTAATACAAAAAAATAATTTACGCTGGTCACCCTGTCTAAAGGTTTACATACACCTGACTTTAAATGAATTGTGCTGCCTTCCTGAGCAGGGGCGGTTCTAGGATTTCATCCTAAGGGGTGCTTAACCCTCACTACTGTTGCTAAAACATCCCATGATTTAACTAAATGAAAACAATTATGAATTCTTAATTAGTGGCTAGTTTGCTACGTTAATGTATATTTTGTCCACATCATGTGCTGGGCTCCGTAGTACAGCTAATTTGAGATGAAGGCTAGGTAAACCTAACAGGTAAACGTCTTGCATATACATGCCTTCAGTAATGTGTCCCCAAATGATAGAGACATAGTCATCACGATCAGAGCGGGACTGTTCATGCCAGAAGCCTAAAGCGTGGAGGAACTCATGTTCAATAGTTGCGATACGATCACAACCACTACCAATGGACAGCCTCTGTTTGCCAACTCGCCGGTTTCCAATAGATGAAAAACATCTATGAACACATAAGCACAACCAGTCAAAAGTCTGAAACTACTCATTCATACCCAGACCCAGTTTATATTTGTAATTATATTATCTAATTTCAGTAAGTGCTAATCCTCCAATCAAAATGAATGAAGGGGACATAGATGGGATATAAAAGGGACATCAGATGAAATTTTAACTTATTTGCCAACTCAGAAAAGCTACAAAGAAAACACGCAGCCAGTTTGTCATGACATTGTCTGAGTCTGAAACTGTGTCATCCAGCAATCTCTTTCAGTTTTCATGTTTCTATATAAATAGCTAGCTTTTTAATAAGCCATACAGAGCTGTAGACCACCCCCACAAGTTTGGTACACAGGTAGCAAAGACAGAAAAAAGGTGTGGTGGGGTGAGTAGTAGCTCATTATCATTTAAAGAAACATATACAAAAACAGGTTGCTGTGAACAAAGCTGTTTTTGACCAGGTAAAAAGAGTTTTGTTTTATACTATCATTAAAGCATTTTAAATAATTATAATTAAAGTAATTTAAAGACATTTTATTAAGGTCCCAAAGAGTCATACCAACTTGTAAAAAAGCCATCCAATCTCCACTTTAAAAACCAGTGTCCAACCTTGCATCATAAACAACATTATAACACAACATTGTGCAATACAAACTGAACAGTCAAATACATTTTACAAAACTTGAGAGCTGTTGTGGTGTACATTAGTTTTTCAGTGTGTGTATATGTGTGTGTGTGTAGCAGCTCACCCATTGCCTTTATATATAGAAATATAGTTGTCTTCTCCAGTCCATGGTTTGTAGTCGATACATGATTTCAGTCGATACTGTTCAAAGGCTTTCAGAATGACCCCTTTAGCATTTATTTCTGTGCATTCAGAAAGACATATATTCTGTATATTAAGTTCAAGTTCAAGTTTATTTGTATAGCACTTTAACAATGTAGCACTGTTTCAAAGCAGCTTTACAGCAGAATAAAGAGAATGACAAGCAGGAAAATATAAATGCTAATTTAATAACTAATATCTAATATCAGTAATATCTAATATCAGCAGTCTCCTAGTGAGCACTCCCAACATGGCGACGGTGGCAAGGAACCCAAACTCCGTTAATGAATGTATATATATATATATATATATGTATGTGTGTATATATATATATATATATATGTATGTGTGTATATATATGTGTGTGTGTGTGTGTGTGTGTGTGTGTGTGTGTGTATATATATGGAGAAAAAAACCTTGGGAGAACCCAGGCTCACTTGGAGGGTCATTTCTCCTCTGACGCGTCACAGCGGTAGTCAGTAATTTGATAAAAATTATTTGAGTTAAAGTCGTGTACTGAATTTGCTAGAGTTTGAAGCCGTGTAGGCCTGAGTTTTGAGTTGATCTGGATTATTAGTTGTGATTGAATTTAACAATGTGTTTGTGTGTATGGTAAACTAGGTATTAGTTAAAAGGCTAATATTATACAGTAAAGGATTGTTTAGCCGGGGATGACTGAGTTGACTGAGTGCATCAAACTGCTGACATAGACAGAAAAGAAGTAGTTAATTAGTCTAAAAGTTACATAGTTAAAGAGATTAGCATCAATACTATTTAGCATTATCATTTAACGTAGTAACTAGCATTAGCATTAGCTAAAATGAGTGCAGGTTCTCCTGAGGGGGGGTTGCCTCCTCCTGATGGATCCAACGTCAGGTCAGGGTATGGACTGTATGCAACCTCGGAATAATAAGAAACAAACAAACTGAGAGCAAAATACTGTTCCACACCCTTAGATGCAACAAGTACATCAGATTGTTAGGGAAGTGTTCCCGGTTCCAGTTGGCCTAATTAATGCAACCTAACAATCCCTTAGGGGATCTGTGTTATAAACTGTTGGACTATGTGTATGCTATGTTAAAGAGATCTTTAATCTAGATTTAAACTGAGAGAGTGTGTCTGCCTCCCGCACAGCACTAGGAAGACTATTCCAAAGTTTAGGTGCTAAATAGGAGAATGATCTACCACCACTACTTGATTTAGAAATTCTAGGTATTACCAAAAGGCCAGAGTCCTGAGAACGTAATGGACATGAGGGACTGTAATGTATTAGGAGCTCACTCAAAGCGTGAACTAACTTTTCTGCACTCGATAGTGAAAGCATATGACGCAGTTTAGATATGTTTTTGAGATGAAAAAAAGTGGTTTTACAGGTGTTGGCAACATGGCTTTCAAATGAGAGGGTACTGTCAAATAAAACGCCCAGATTCCTAGCTGATGATGAAGGCTTAGTAGAGAACCCGTCAATAGTAAGATAATATTCCTGTTGGTTAAGTGTGGGAGCTTTAGGTCTAATGGTTAACACCTCTGTTTTGTCAGAGTTCAACAACAGAAAGTTGCTACTCATCCAGGTTTTTATGCCAACTATACATTCCATCATTTTGGTGAATATCTGTGTTTCGTGAGGCTTCGAGGAGATATAGAGTTGAGTATTGTCGGCATAGCAGTGAAAATTAACTCCATGTTTCTTAATTATGGCTCCTAAGGGCAACATGTACAGGGCGAAGAGTAGTGGTCCTAGAACAGATCCCTGTGGTTCTCCATACTGGACTTGTGATCGGTAAGACTTTTCATTGTTTATTGCTACATATTGAAAGCGGTCAGATAAGTATGATTTAAACCACTCTAATGCGATTCCACTAATGCCAACATAAGTTTTAAGTCTATTTAAAAGTATGCTGTGATCAATGGTGTCAAAGGCAGCGCTAAGATCTAACAATGCAAGTAATGAGATGCAGCGATCAGATGACAAGAGCAAATCATTTGTAACTCTGATCAGAGCAGTCTCTGTACTGTGATGGGCTCTAAATCTCGAATGGAATTCCTCACAGATTCCATTCCTATGGAGGTAGGAGCATAGCTGTGATGAAACAATCTTTTCAAGTACTTTGGAAATGAAAGGTAGATTTGATATAGGTCTATAGTTTGCTAAGTCTCTAGGATGAAGTTGTGTTTTTTTAATAGTAGGCATAATAACGGCCAGCTTATATGCTTTAGGGACATATCCTAATGTTAAAGATGAGTTTATAATACTAAGCATAGGGTCTATTATTTCAGGCAGCATCTCTTTTAATAAGGTAATAGGGATTGGATCTAGTATGCACGTTGCTGATTTAGATGATTTAATTTTCTTAAACAGTTCATCCTTTTCTATGATTGAGAATAATTGTAGTTGCTCAGTAAGGGGGCTGGGATGTTCCGTCTGTCCTGGGAATATAGCCTCTGGTTGCATAGTTATAATTTTTTCTCTAATATTATCAATTTTATTTGTAAAGAAATTCCTAAATTCATCACTACTATGTTGATAGCCGGCGTCTGAGGATGGTGACGATTTTTTTTTAAAGTTAGCCACTGTGTTAAATAAAAATTTTGCGTTGTGTTGATTTCCTTCTATTAATGACGCAAAGTAGGCAGATCTAGAGTTTTTTTTAAGGCTTTTCTGAATTTTAAGACACTATCCTTCTAAGCTATGCAGAATACCTCTAGTTTTGTTTTCTTAAAGGTGCGTTCCATTTTACGGGCAGCCCTTTTTAGTGCATGCGTGTTCTGACATCTTCACAGACAGAAGATGTTTTCACAGACATCTTCAACATCTCTCTGAGCAGCACCGTATTTCCAACGTGCTTCAAGGCCACCACCATCGTCCCCATGCCAAAGAAGTCTCCAGTGTCCTACCTCAACGATTACTGTTCCGTTGCACTTACACCTGTCATCATGAAGTGCTTCGAGAGGCTCATCTTGAGGCACATTAAGACCCTGCTGCCCCCCTCATTAGACCCCCTGCAATTTGCTTACCGCCCCAACCGCTCAACAGATGACGCCATCAACACCACCCTCCATCTGGCCCTCACCCACCTGGACAAGAAAAACACATATGTTTGAATGCTCTTCATTGACTTCAGTTCAGCATTCAACACCACCATTCCTCAGCACCTGACTGAAAAGCTGAACCTGCTGGGCCTGAACACCTCCCTCTGCAACTGGATCCTGGACTTCCTGACTGGGAGACCTCAGTCAGTCCGGATCGGGAACAGCATCTCCAGCACCACCACACTGAGCACTGGGGCCCCTCAGGGCTGTGTGCTCAGTCCATTGCTGTTCACTCTGCTGATTCACGACTGTGTAGCAATGCACAGCTCGAACCACATCATTAAGTTTTTCGATGACACGACCGTGGTGGGTCTTATCAGCAAGAACGATGAGTCAGCAAACAGAGAGGAGGTGAAACAACGGACTGGTGTAGAGCCAACAACCTGTCTCTGAACGTGGACAAAACTAAAGAGATGGTAGTTGACTTCAGAAGAGCACAGAGAGACCACTCTCCATTGAACATCGGCGGCTCCCCTGTGGAGATCGTAAAGAGCACCAAGTTTCTTGGCGTTCACCTGACGGAGAACCTCACCTGGTCGCTCAACACCAGTTCCACAGCAAAAAAGCCCAGCAGCGCCTGTACTTTCTGAGAAGGCTGAGGAAAGCACATCTCCCACCCCCCATCCTCACCGTGTTCTACAGAAGGACAATTGAGAGTATCCTGAGCAGCTGCATCACTGCCTGGTTTGGAAATTGCACCGTCTCGGACCGCAAGACCCTGCAGCGGATAGTGAGAACAGCTGAAAAGATCATCGGGGTCTCTCTTCCCTCTGTCACAGACATTTACACCTCACGCTGTATCTGCAAAGCCACCAGCATTGTAGATGACCCCACTCACCCCTCACACACACTTTTCACCCTCCTGCCGTCTGGTAAACGGTCCCTCACGACCAGACTTTGCAACAGTTTCTTCCCCCATGCCATCAGGTTGCTAAACTCAAAATAACTCATTACAAATTACACAACTGCCATTGGACTGTTTTTATTATGTATTTTCTATTGTTTGCACTTTACACAATCACTACAGTCACTTTCGTATTGAACTGTGTATTGGTCTGCATTACTGTCTTGTGCTGTCTGTTTGCACTTTATGTATATTGATTTTTTTTGTACTTAACTGTGTATTGTGTCTGCGTTACTGTCTTGTGCTGTCTGTTTGCACTTTGTGCACTTTATGTATATAGTTTTTGTACTTAACGGTATATTGTTTTTGTACTGTAGCACCTTGGTCCTGGAGAAACGTTATTTTGTTTCACTATGTACTTGTATATGGTTGAAATGACAATAAACTCCCTTGACTTGACTTTGACTTGACTTTGATTATACCACGGAGCTGGACTTTTATCTTTGATTTTCTTTAGGCGCAGGGGAGCAACCGTATTTAAAGACAGAGTTAATATAATCAAGATAATCAAGAAGTTATCACATATGCTAGGCAATGGAGGTAATTCAGGCAGATTACTAAGAAATTAGTCTTTGGTACTAGTAGTTATTGTTCTACTGTATTTATAACGCAGAGTTGGGTTTGTAGCTGTGGGCAGATGAAGCGTACAAGATACTAAATAATGATCTGAGATGTCTGTAAAAGCTTAGATTAGATTAATTAAATAAAATTAATCCAATGAATAGTTTTTGACTCATTGCTATTGCTATTTAGAATGGACAGTATGTTAACTGGGACACAATTAAAGTCTAGTGTTGGGCACTCCTGAGGTGTCTGTCATGCTGTTTCAAATCAATTAGGTATCAGAAACATTTTTTATTATTGGTGGTTTGATGTTTGTGGTGCAAAATCCAAACAGTGACCCACTGTCAAATGGAGTTTCGGAATCAATGTGTTTAGTCCATCAAGATGTTCACTTTTGGGTTTTTTTAGATTTTGGGTTTTGCTTTCAGGTTTACAATCTGTTTTCGTTGTGCACTTTTTCGGCCACTGATGTTAAGGATGTCAATTTGTCAATTAAGCTGATGCACATAATCTTAATATTAGGAACCACAGAGTAATGAGTAAAAGAGTAATGTTAATGTTATTGCCAAGGTTTATTTTAATGAATGATTAAAGTAACTCACCTAAATCATCCTCAAGGTAATATGGAATTGTTTTTGGCCATCTGTGTTCATTCCCGATGATAGAATTTCGTGCCGATTTCTGACACAGATATAGTTTTATAAAGTTATGCTTTTTTAAAACGGACTTAAACCACACACCAGTTGATGCATTTGATTTGTCAGGCTTTTTTTCACAGACAAAAACAGCTCTTACCTCATCATATATAATATCACCCTCAAAAAGATTAATACCAGCAGCTAAAAAGACAAGACAACAAAAAGACAAGGCAACAAAAATGCAATGGTCAACTAGAGATATTTTCATGCAAACCCAGATTCTTGTTACTAAGTAAGCTCATAAACTCAGTAACTTAATTATAAATGATTTAATATTGAAACTTTTAATTGTATTTATATTTTTATAAAAAGTACACTTTCTGAAATGTTTTAACTGTTTAAAAGTTTAGGGTCACTTACTTATTTTAGAATGACAGTAAAATCATCAAAACTGTATGGATTAATGCAAATGTAACGTTGGCAAAGGAACTATCATATTTAGTGTTTCACACTTTGACAAGATGTCACATAAAATATTCTTGTAGAAAAACTTATATTTTTGTCTTTTTTGGCATATTGTCTTATCATCCAGCTTCTTAAACAATGGCAGTACAATAGACATTATGGAATCTAATACAATAGAAATAAACAGATCAAATTTGACATGTTTCAGTCATGGATTAAGTATTAGCTTACATAAATCAATTAAAAAAAAAAGTTTACATAGCCTTTATTATGTTGTGAAATGTATGTGCAAAACATGATCGAATGTAATAATGTGTTTCCCATACCTTCATTGACATCAAAGATATCCACTTTGTCTTCATCTACATTATTTTCTGCAAAATAAATGCTAATTTGTTTAAAGTTATAAAATATTTTCTGTATTTATAAAAAATACAGTAAGAAAGACGAAAAACACTCTTACCAATCACTTTGTTTTTTGCCTAAAGTGAAAAGGGTGAAAAACAATGTTCAAAATTAAAATAACAGGTGATAAAAAATAATGTTTTATTAAACATTACATTAAACAAACATTTCTTTAAGGCGCCAGTCTCCTGAAGTGACAATAAAAAAACTCCTACTTGCACATTGAATTAGCTAAATCAGTTACTAAACTAGAATAGAAATATGCCGTACTTTGTAACAAAAGCATGCATTATAACTCTAAATGGGTTAAAATATGTACTTACCTCACATTTACCTTCAGAGCCCAAGAGATTTAAAATAAGAAAAAGGCAAGTGTGTGTAGTGGACTTGTTTAACATGTTTAAACCAGCAACAAAACAATCAAACAAATGACATGGAGACGTTGATGCACTGTCAGTCCAACACAGCAATGTTGTAAAAAGTGAGTAAAAGTCTAAGAAATCGAATAACAGCAGATAACTAAGTAACAGAGCAGTAAATGCTGTGAACTCTGCTATCATAAAAAAATCAACAGTAACGCTTTAAATTACAGCCTGCAAAGTACCACATAATTACACAGAATTTACAGCGTACCTTTTTGTAACAGGGATGCACTTCTACAGTATTACTTGTAGGTAGGAAATAAGTTAGGAAAAATATAAAACGTCTGTGAAATAGAGGGGTGTTATGTTAAGGAAGATGCAGTAATGTTTAATTTCAATAAACTGAAAACACAGGAACAACATAACATCGAACAACAACTGACAAAGGACAACTGAAACACAAGGGGTATATATACAAGAAAAGACAATCAAGTGTGACACACAGGTGAGAACAATCAGCAACAATGAGTAATGACATGAAATGACTGGTAAAGAATTATGGGAAATTGAGTTCAAATTACTTAGAGTCCAGATACGGGGAGCAGAACACAGACACAGAGACAAAGACAGGATTATGACAAGGAGTAAGAATCAGAAACAATAAAACATATTTACACAGTAAGTATTTTATATCTAAGGGGTACCTACTTCAGTATTACATGTATGTAGACTATGATTTACTATACTGGGCAGCAATCTTATATGTGTGAGAAAGTTATAACAACAACAATGTTACCCAGAAAGAAAAGCTACAGGGTACTTATTATCACACCATACATGATGAAGATTACTGAACAAAACACTGAAAATGGGGAAACTATACATAAGTTTCTGCTTTGATTGTACTTATAACTTTCAATATAGGTCACTTATCTGATGAAAGTGCACTGCATATGATCGATCTCAGCAGGCAGTAAAGTCAGCAAATCAAATACAAATATAACATAATAAACACTTTTTTTGAGTTTCTTTACCATGACTTATATCCAGTATAGGGGCATGGTAGGCCGATATTGCCGCCATATAAACCTTGATGGTGGAAGGGGATAGACCTGCCTCAAATCCATTCCACTCAAGATGGATGCCTTCCTACAGGCCTTGGGCAGAGCAGCCTCCCATTACCGCTCCCCATCCTGTAAAAGACGCATCCGTAGCAACAGTCAGGCAACGGTATTGCACTCCCTCCAGTGCACCATATGAGCATGTAGACATCTATGCGTGACCCTGAATGGGCTGAGTGGGCTACTCCTCAGGGAGAATCCCTTCCTCTTAAGCCACCACTGTAGCTGTCTCATAAATAACAGGCCAAGAGGTAACACGTTGGACGCTGCTGCCATGAGGCCCAACAGTCTCTGGAAGTGTAAGGCTGTGATGAGCTGGCAGAGTCTGAAGCGTTTTGCCACCGACAGGATCGCATTGACACGTGCGGGTGATAGACATGCTCGCATCGTTGTGAAATTCCATACTATGCCTAGTAAGATGGTTCTCTGAGCTGGAGAAAGCACACTCTTCTTGGCATTTAGTCTCAACCCTAACTTCCTAACATCTTGATGCTAAACCGCCATGGGCTCAGACTGGGCAAGAACAAGCCAGTCATCTATGTAGTTGAGTACGCGGATGCCCTGGAGTCACATTGATCACATTGTTCTGCATCCACACACTTTGTGAATGTTCAGGGTGAGAGTGCCAGGCCAAAGGGGAGAACTCGATACTGGTATGCTTTGCCCCTAAAGACGAAACTTCCTGTGCTGCGGGTATATGGAGACATGGAAGTAGGCATCTTTGAGGTCTATAGTGACAAACCAGTTGTAGGGCAGGATTTGAGACACAGTCTGTTTGATAGTCAACATCTTGAACTTAGATGCTTGAACAGCCTGCTCTGGGCCTACTGTGGTGGAAAGCACTCGGCGGAACATGGCGGAAGAGCCCCAAACTGGATCCTGTGTCCTCGCTGTATGGTGTTCAGGACCCATCGAGAGACGTTCAGCTGAAGTTTCCACGCTACCAGAAAGTTTACCTTGACTTTGACCGGCCTTTGGGTTTGTGAGGCCCAGGGTGTCAGGACCTTTTCCTAGGCGCCAACGTCCTGGCCTGGACGACCGCCCTCAGGTCAGACCTCTACTTCAGTGACCTCTGCTGAACCCTCTGAACCCCATGTGGAAGAGGCCACAGTGTGGGCTTCCGAATCCAGAGATTTAATTGCACAGTACTTTGCAGTGTAGGGGAAGTACAGTTAAGACTCATAAACCAGTTATGATTAAATGAAGACCAGGTGTTATGATGAATGATGCAGGAACAGGAACAGGCAAGGAGGCAGTAGATCCAAATGCAGGTTTTTAATAAAGATAAAACAAACCAGAACACTGGAACCAGAGGAGGGAACAGAAATGGGGAACACCAAACATAAACTATAAAACAGAAGCAACGACTGACCAACATGGAGTTGAAGTTTATTTCTAAAGCGCTTTAACAATGTAGTACTGTTTCAAGGCAGCTTTACAGCAAAACAAACAGAATGACACGAGCAGGGAAATATAAAAGCTAGCTTAATAACTAATATCTAATATCAGCAGTCAGCTAGTGAGCACTCCAACACGGCGACGGTGGCAAGGAACCCAAACTCCATTAATTAATGTATATATTAGGGATGCCACAATTCTCAATATAATATTGAACCATTCGGTACGACATCCACGGTTCAATACGCGCTTGTGAATTGCGTTTTTTTCGGTTTTACATTTAAATAATTTATGTGCGTTTTATTTCTCTCCGAATTGACTGTTTGTGTGTGCCTGTAAGTCTACGAGCAGAGATGAGTAAACTCCTCCCCGCGAGTAAATATTCAATCACTATGCTCTAAAGTTAGGGGGCGCTGAACCATCATTCCACACTTTAACATGGTGAGCGGCGAAGTGAGGCTACAGTACAAGGAAGAGCCGGCGTCTTTCAAATCCGTAGTGTGGAGACATTTTGGTTTTGCCGTTGAGTATAATGCCGAGGAAGAAAAAACGGTAAACAAAAAAATGACTGTCTGCAAGCATTGTTTTACACATGTAGCCTACTCAAACGGAAGTGAAAAGCGAACCTAAGTGAAATTGCACTTTACATTCTGAATGAAGGATACTGTACTGGAGTACTGTTAAGTTTAATTAAGATGGTTTATTTATGTTTACTTCAGTACAAGTATGTTTATTTGAAATGGTCAATTTATGTTTACTAACTTCACATGTATGTTTATTTTCAAAATTTAACTTAACCTCTTACTGTTCCTATTGCCTAAGCATAGAATAACAAAAAAACACTCTTATGTGTCAAGCCATCAGAACCGAACCGAAAACCGTGAACCGTAGACTGTCATCATAAAAGGTCCAGTCAGATATCTTTGCATCACAGCATCATCGTGGCTTAGTAACCACCTTATTTTCCAATGCGGAAGTACGATGTGACGTACTCCCTTTTTGTGTCGAGACTTCAGTTTTAATAGCCGGTTGGTAGGAAACAATGCTGTGGGATCAGGCGTAAAACATGATTAAAAGCAGTTATGGAAAATATGTGATTGTGTCATTTTATGCTGTTATTTTTTACAGTATAATATTTTGGCCTTAAAGTCCTATTTGATGAAAAAAAAATCTTTTATTTAACAGAACAAGGAAGTAGAGATCCAAAACCAAAAAGAGAGCAGTAAGGAATAGGATTAGGAAAATCTTATTCGAGCCAGACACATTGTATAAAAATGGAAATAGTATGCTTGCAGTTGTGCTGGTTTAATGTTCCCGATACATCTCCCAACCCATACATTCCAGGAATTTTTCTCCAACTATGCTGCAAAATTACATCAATGCCATGTTTTCCATTCGACAAGACGTTTTGTTTTTATTCACTGTTTAGAAATGTATTGAAATAAGCCGAACACACAATCACATACAATATAAAAGATGTGCATGCACATATATATCATATCATATTACATCACATTTAACAACTGCATTTATATTTTAACAAAAATATTAAAAAGGCTGATGTTAACATGGTTTTAATAAAGTTTTTACAGCTGAAATGTATATACAGTATATTTACAGACAGCACAGAGAATTTTAAAATTGTATGAAATATATAGATTACATGGTATCACTGCATTTTTTTTCAAAATACATTATTTGACAAATGCTATTAGACACAAGTAATGTGACAAAATTAAAGCTGCAAGCTGCATTTAACGAGCCTAAACTCCCTAGTATACACTGTAAGTATGCTTCCGTGCTTTTGAGCAAAACATCAAAATTCAGGTATATAACATGTCAGTTCCTGTTGGCAGTAGGTGGTACTGAATACTGGCATGTACATGTCTTCAGCTCAGGACATTGAACAAATAAAGTTTGGGGGAAACAGAATACAGCATGCTACAACAACGTCCTGTTTCATGGCAAAAATCCTATCAGTTTGTTAATGTATGATGCCTGGAAAAGGCAAAAAAAATGCACAAAAACTGCAGAGAAAATTAAAAACTCAAAAATGTTACTTTTTTGCAATTTTTGCAGGCTTTGGGTTACATGTGCCCACCCAATATCCTACACATGTAAAACAGTCTAAAGGCTTCTTTAGTGACATTTTTAGGTGGTGCTATTAAGCCATTTGCCTCACTTAATTGTGACACTGATATCAGATAAATGTTTAATTTATCTAAGCCATCAAACATGTATGGCCCCAATATAGAGTGAAAACAGTATAAAAATCTCCAACAAATACACATGAAAAATCCACACTCGCGCACGTTATTATAGAAACGCACAAAATAGATCCAGACCCGTGCACTGTAATCCACAAATGCAGGCAGAAAATACAAGCATGCACTACAATTAACAAACGCACACCAGAGATCCACACACACACATCAATCCACGAATGCATGCAAAATATCAGCACATTCACAGAAAAAAAAAGCCAGCAAAAAAAAGCCTAAATAATTGACTGTACTAATACTTGTTTAGTGTTTCTTGTTAATTATTTTTCTAACTTAAACTCTTTAAGTTATCATACCCCGTAACCATGTGACCAGACCACTGGTTCCTTTCATAGTGGCCCATGGTTTGTAATGATAAGACAGATGTTATCTTACTATTTTGTATATACAGCTGTCTGTCTGTAATGCTTGAGACCAATGTTTACAGTTTAATAGTTAAAAATGATCCAGTACAGAAAACGTCCTAATATATATATATACATATATACATATATACATATATACACATATATATATATATATATATATATATATATATATATATATATATATATATACATATATATATACATATATATATATATATATATACATATATATATATATATATACATATATATATATATATATACATATATATATATATATATACATATACATATATATATATACATATACATATATATATATACATATACATATACATATATACATATACATATACATATATATATATATATATACATATACATATACATATATATATATATGTATACATATATATATATATATGATATTTATTTTTCCTAAATCTATTTAAATTGTGTTAAAATATATATTTTTTTAATTATATAACCAACATACATTTCATATTTCATAGAAAAAGATAGCATCAGCTGGCTATGAAAGTTTTGCGGCTTGTTGTCTGTCTTGCATCAGAGCATGTGCACGGCACACTTTTATGTTATCCGCTTCGGCCTAAAACTTTTACCATACGTTACTTTTTGAAGTATTCAAATTAAATCACTAATTTATTGCAAACCATTGCAATATGCATATTGAAATATGCACATTTGCAATATTTCAATAATTTCAACATATTGTGCAGCCCTACTGGTGAGTGCCCTCTTGAGGAGAATGCTATATCGCATGTGATGTCACCACAGATCTGCTACTGTGCATGTGTGAATCAGAGCAGCGGAACAACGGTCTCAAAAGAATCCACAGGTACAACAGCGTATATTCACACACGAGACCAATGTTTACAGTTTAATAATTAGAAAGTACCCAGTACAGATAACGTCCTGAAATATAATTGCAGGTCTTTGATAGTAACTGTGAAAGTTATTAAGTTTATAAAGCTGGTGGTGAGTGCCCTCTTGAGGAAAACGCTATATCGAATGTGACATCACCAGTGAGCCACAGATCTGCTACTGTGCATTTGTGAATCCGAGCTGCGGAACAGCAGTCTCAAAAAAATCCACAGGTACAAAAGCAGAATGCAAAGCACACATGGTTTTGTGCATGAAATTACAGTTACATGTACAGATAAAGTATTTTGTAGAAATATATATATATATGCATTTGTGAATTGTAATGCGTGCTTGAATTTGCTGCCTGCATTTGTGGATTGTTGTTGGCACGTGCGGATCTCTCGCATACATTTGTGAATTACAGTGCATGGGTCTGGATCTATTTTGTGCATTTGTATATTAACATGTGCAAGTGTGGACTTTTTCACATGTATTTGTGGGAGGTTTTGATACTGTTTTCACCCCATACCCCAAAAAAGAACAAAAAGTTGTATTATTCCAGTAGGAACTTTCAACTATTGCTACTCCCCAATATAAAAGTATATATAAAAGTATGTATAAAAGGATTCTTGATCTAATACTTTGAACTTTCTCTAATTTAACTAAGTTTCTTTTCTAAATTACTATATTTAAAACTTCTGTCTAAAAAATTCTGTCTAAAGGCTTTTTCAAATTGAACGCGATGTGATAAAGCGATGCGATACAGCGATGCAAATTGCCAGAGAGCCTGTCCTTCACACTGGACACGAAACGGTGAGTTGCCCTGTGATAATTTACATTTGCACACTAGGTGGCGCTACTCATCATTAATAATAAACTTTGATGATGAACGTCCGCGATAGTGCAGTTAAATATGAATATAAAAGCCTCAATTCAATCTGCTAATCATGTAAAGCGCTCGTGTCTTTTGAATAAAAGCTGCTTTGGTGCATTTTGCTGCTCTTTCTCTAATGCTCTAACACTCATCTTTCTCTACGCTGTGTAAACTGGTTTTGAAACAGTCTGCACTTCAGTGCCACCGTGTAGCTCTTTTGTGCAACAACTGCGGCTAGTTGACTGGCGCGTTTCATCACAGGGCGATGGGAAAAGAAATTGACACACAGGTCAAAATAAAACACATCGCTTTCACATGAATCATCGCCCAAAGTGTGAAGGGCTTCACAGGGATCTATTGTTTTTAATCTTGAGTGTCATTGCGTCTCACATTCGCGCCACTTTATCGCGCCCAGTGTGAAAAGCCCTTAAGTCTGTGTAGTAAGTGAAAACAGTTTACTGTGACAGCTTTGGACAAGCCTTCTTTAAGTGTTTGCCTAAGTTACCATATCGGCTGAAAGTCTTTCCACATGAAGGGCAGAGGTATGGCTTCTCTCCAGTATGCACTCTCTCATGTACTTTTAGGGCTCCTGACTGAGTGAAACTCTTTTCACATTGTGAACACTTGTAGGGTTTTTCTCCAGTATGTATTCTTTGGTGCACCTTTAATTCAGCAGCTCTAGCAAATGTACTTCCACACTCCAAGCATACATACGACTTCTCACCAATGTGTGTTTTTAGATGGTCTTTAAAACCATGTAGCCATAAAAAACTCTTTCCACAAAAGGAACACACGTAACGCCTCTCATCATCATGAATCCTCATGTGTGTCTTCAAGTGTACGGCCAAGAAAAATTTTTTATCGCACTGATCACAGCTAAAGGGTCTTTCGCCTGAGTGAGAGAGCTGATGATTTTTAAGATTGCCTGCCTCAGCAAATCTCCTTCCACACTCAGAACATTCGTGCAATTTCTCACCAGAATGTATTTTCATATGCCTTTTCAGGCTTCTTTGATGTGTGAAACTCTTTCCACACAACAAACATGCAAAAAGCTTTTCTCCAGTGTGAATTTTTGAATGTTCCTTAAGTCCCTCTTTTTGTGTGAAGCTCTTTCCACACTGAGGGCATGTAAACGGCTTCTCTCCAGTGTGAGTTCTTAAATGCCTTTTTAAGTCTCCTGAACATGTGAAACTCTTTTCACACTGGGGGCAGACGAAAGGCCTTTCACCAGTGTGAATCCTTATGTGCCTCTTAAGGTCTTCTTGACGCGCAAAACTCAATTCACATTGAGGACATGTAAACGGCTTTTCTCCAGAGTGAATTTTATAGTGATCCTTAAGGCTTCCTTTACATGTGAAACTTTTTCCACACTGAGGGCATGTGTAAGGCTTGTGACCAGTGTGAGTAACCATATGAATCTTAAGGTGTCCCTTACGTGTAAAAGTCTTTCCACACTGGGAACAGATGAAAGAACTGTTAGCTTCTGCTCTATTAGTTGTTTCTTGGGAAGAATTATCTTCATTCTCTGAGGAACTAGAAGACTCTTTTCCGCTTGTGTGCATTTGGATGCTTGTGAAATCCTGAGATTCCTGATACTGCTCTACTACATTCAGATGTTGACTTTCCTCTTTTATGTCCATCATCTCTAAAATAAACATATTACACTGTCAAAGACCAATGCCAAAAATATGATATTAATATAATAGCATAATTCAGAGTAGCAGCAGAAAGACATCCTTTTACATTACAAATGTTTGACAAAAAAAGCCGAAAAATGCTCATGAACCAGTTTCAAGCTAAGGGCTTTTAAGTGATTCTTGATGCTAAAGATTGACTGTGTCCACTATGTGCAGGCAAATAGCTTAAGATGCAATATTTTTTTTTTTCTCCAGAGTGAATTCTACATACTTAAGATTACCTGTTTTATATTCCTGTATCACACCCCTGTGATATATGAAGAGAATATAGAGAACTGTCTATAGGTTTTGAAATGTTTTGAACAATCAAAAATAGACACCAACCTCTTTCTTCTTCATCAGTACTTTCATTTTTCTGACTGCATGGTTCTGAATCTTCCATTTCCATCTTTACAGAAGATTGTTACCGATGTTGTTACACCCAGAGTTTGTTGCTTAAGACAGGAATTCTTTAAAAGAATAAGACGTCAATACAATATGCACCTGTGTGTTAGTCGGGTGTGGTTTGTCTTTACTTTAGAACATTCATGTTTCGCGAAGATTATGAGTAATAGTTTTATTGACCGTTCTTTATTCATTTCTCATATACAACATAAATAGAGTTTAAAAACACCACACAGAGGATTTGAAAATTGGGTACAGTTTTAAACCTAAACGCTGAAGCGCTCAAATACGCAAACCTCGTCCGAGAAGCTGCGGCGCCGTCCTATAACGTCACAGAAAGACAGTCGTCATTCAGTAAAGCAAAATAAAAGTCCGTTGGACAACACCGGCATAGACATGTACAAACATAGATATGTATACAATAACTAGACGCGACATTGGCCTCTGGATCGTACGTCAACGCCGCCGCCATCTTAGTCAGGTCAACGTTTCCATAACTCTCATTACTGGACTGGAGAAAAATGCCTGTTTCGTGTGCTGCTTGGGGCTGTGCAAGCCGCCGCAAAATTTAAAACAGTTTTCGGGAAATTACCTTTCACATGTAAGACTAAAAAGTTATTTTTGTTTGTATTTGGTCATTAAAACATTTTGTTCACACTCTACCAGTAGGAGTCAGCTTATTAATTGCTAGCGATAGCGCTATTTAGCTGTGAGTCCAGACTTCAGAAAGTTTTTATATTCTTTTAGAACTAGTTTCAGCTTTTGTCATATTTTCTATTATAAAATAAATTGCGAGTAACCGAATACCGTAATCGAGTATGCCAACCTACTCGTTCTAATGTATTATTATTATTATTATTATTATTATTATTATACATATATGCAATATACATATTACTATTATCAATCTATTATGATATTATATTATCTATTATATATTATCACTATTAACAGTATTTATTTTATTGTTATTGAATGTTCTGCAATTGATTGATTTATTATTTACTTTTTTGACTGTTGTCCATAGTTATTCATAAAGTTATACTTCTGTACATATTATTTGCTATTTCATATTTATACTATATTACAAATATATTTAATGCACTTTCGTTGTACCAGAGAGGATCCATCAGTTATTGTCTGTTTTTGAAGTATATACATCTGTAAATAACTGTAACACTTTAATTCTGTGAAAAAATACAGAAAGGATTTAAAATACCATTTTTCTCAGTATTTCAAAGAGAACAAGGTATGTTCTGACCTAAAGCCCAAGGAAAACAAAAACGGTGAGATTAATGACAGAAAAGCATTTTCCTCGGTTAGAAGACTTTATTTATTTTTTTGTGAAATTAATTATATTACATTAGGGGTGCCTCCACAATTCTTAACCCAAAAGTTAAAAAGCCCAAAATATACATGACGTGTGCAGCTCTCGCAGTTCCTTATTAAATAAATATTTTTGTAACTATCTTGTCGTACTATCGCGATTTTACGTAACTGGAGATTGTTTTATTGTTTAATAGAAACATTTTATTTTTAATCTTGAAAATTCGCAGCTCTACCGTTTAGTTGCACTTGATTCAAGGGGACTCATGCCCTAGCCAATATGGCGGGCGCGTTGACGTATCGCAGCAAGGGACAGAAGCGGTCAATGTCGCCTTTTAAATTGTGCGGCGTCTTGCACAGCCACAAGCATCGCTCGAAACAGGGATTTTTCTCCAGTCCAGTTATGAGAGTTATGGTAACGTTGACAATGTCGCGTCTAGGTATTATATTATGTCTATAGTCTTGCGCACTCATTTCCCAGCACCGCGTAAAGTCAAGCACGCATACTGGTTACACTCCGTGCCAGTAGATGGCGGAAATGCGCCAGAAGCTTTTCACCTACTGCCATAAAGGAAGAAAGGGGACTCGCGTTTGTGTGTGATGCAGAAATACTGAACAACGTTAGTTATCTTTATTAGGTTTATTTCATTCCAGCTTGTGTCATGGCGTCTGCAGGAGCAGCACTGGTGGGTGATACGGAGGAAGACGCGTCTCAACTTATGTTTCCTAAAGGTGACAAAATCTATCATCGCATGTGTTATATCACACCACATTCCCCGAAGCTGGTATAATTGGTCATAATACAGATAACGATTTACGCGTTTGCATAAAGATTTACATTATTGCTAAAAAAAAAAAACAATATCAAAATACACGCCTTAGGTCAATGCTGGTCTAAGTAAAATACCGAAAATGTTATGTTTTCATGTTTGCTTTTTTGTGTGTGTTATCACTTTGTACTTATAATAACGTTTTTAATAAAAAATATGTTACTGGTGTGACTGTAACATAATTAATTTTGCACTAGTGATGTCACGATACCAAAAATCTAGTAGTGGATACAAATACCAAAGTAGTATGATACCAAGTCGATAAAAAAACAATAATACTTAAACATTAACTCCTTTATTTAAACCTTTTAAAATTACAAAAAACTAATAATAAATAAAATGATACAGTTGAGCATTACAAAAAAGGTCAAAGCAGTCAACCTTCTTAAGGCACAACTTTACAATTGCATTACTTAGGCTATTTTACGTGTTCATATAGGTAAACACATATAGCTTAGAATGAAAACCACTGGCTAGGCTCCAACTATTAATTTAAGAGCTAGTATATAGCCTTAACATAAGAAAAGCACCTGGGAAGTCAAGGAACTGTATGAAATTTGTAACAAACTGTATTGGTGTCCAGAAACAGGACAGAACACTAGTATGGCCGATGTGCTACCATTTATGTCGCTTTTCATTGCTTCTTGAACTTTTTCTTGACCAGTTCAAGATTTCTGGAAAGGAAAACATACGTATCTATGTTATCTTGGGTCATTCTTGAACGCTTTGGACTGACAATCATCCTTGAAGTACTGAATACTCTCTCTGAAGCAATAATGCAAAGATACTTTCTGGCAAACTCCGATAGCAGAGGTGCTGCTCTCATGAGTTCTCTCCCTGGATACTAGAAAGGAGATGTTTTAATCAGTCTTAGACTTTTTAGATGACCTGTCTTGGCTTAAAGCCTCTGCTCCTTCTGGCAAATGGGCTCCATCTCCATCATCATCATCATCCTGTATTTGATCGAGAAGGCTTTGTTTCACCTCAGCCTTATAACAAAGCTATCTTTAAACCTAGGGTCCAGGTAAGCGGAAGTGTTTAAAAGTAGCTTTAATTCCTCATCATCATAATGCTGCCTGAGATTTCGTTTGATTAAACATTTAATTTCCCTAGCAAGTACAGAATCACTATCTTCAATATCTTTCACATCAGTGGTAAGACAGATGAGAGCGTTGTGTGTTTGTCGCCACTGAGTGTATCTGTTAATGGACTCCTTGGTCCCAGGACTTCCTTTAAAGTTTCTGAAATTGTAATGTACGTATCTTTGGTCATCAGTTGTCATTTCTTTCTGTCCTTTGCCAGCACTGCACATACCAATTGCTGCTGCTCCAAAAACCTTTCGACCATATTATATGTTGAATTTCAGCGGTGGGTTCATCGTGTATTGTGTGACTAACTTTTTTGTCAATGTATGGTGACCCATACATCAAATGTGACCTCTGCATTTAACCCATCCAGTGAGTAGTGAGCACACACACACTCAAGTTGTTATACACACACAGACCCGGAGCAGTGGGCAATTATCACTGCAGCGCCTGGTGAGCAATTGGGTGTTTGGTGCCTTCCTCAATGTGCTGAACCGACGACCTTCGAGTCACAAGTCAGACTCTTTACCATTAGGCCAATACTGCCTCCTAGTTTATGTTCTAGAAGTGAGAGGTCTGTCTGTTTTATGGTGGGCTGGCGTGAGAGCTTTGGTGATCTTCTGCTAGGTGTAAATTGTGACCAAAACATGGAATCCATTTGTAATGATCTTTGAATGCCTTTTTGTTATTGGATGCATTGTCCGTTGTGATGCCTGCCATTCTAGAGATGTCCAATTTCCAATCTTCCTGTATTTCTCTTCAAAGGCTTCCTTCAAAATCTCCCCTGTGTTCAATGTATATTTTGGGGATCTCTGTATACATGAAATATTTTCTATACAGCAATTTGATCCATGCTTATAAATTCAGCAGCTGCCCTATCCAGTTTCCTTGATTCGTTTAAGTTTTTGTTATATTTTAAGTGCCTTTGAAAAGCTTCTGTTAAGGTTGGCTTTGTTAATGTTTTCTGAATATTTCTGTTTGATAACTATGTTTTCTTTAGTTATCAAACCTACTGTCTGACAATGACTAATAAAACAGCATAGGCTGCAGGTGCTACGGTGCACTTACAAACACATGCATACACACACACAGCTCTATACTCTGAATGCAACCATTAGTTTAAAATTCACTGACAAACTGGCAGGCCGAAATATAAAATATAACTTTTATAAATATATAAAAAACAATTGTTTAAACCAATAATATTAGCTAATGAGGTTAATAAGAATAATTTGCAGATGATGGTTACACAACACATGAACTGTCATGTGTGAGCTGAAAGCTGTCAGACAGTCAGTAACTTTGTGTGTGCGTGATCATGGACAGCGCTCGTGCTTTCAGAGCTCCTTGCTCTCATTTAAATCTCACACAATTATATTTATATTATGTTAATATGATTTGAAACATCTTTTAAGGTGCCTGACTTCGGTGCTTTGCCAAATTCAAAGTGTTACCTCCCTTTGAAATGCACAATGGCATTGTATTGGTTCTCGTTCTCGTGATTCCTATTTAAGCACACAGACACAAAGTTTCTTAAATAAAAGAAACTCTACTAACGATAATTTGATATAATAGATCTATTCCATTACACATTTGGTAAGAATGTTGTTATTATGTTTTATTTCTCATTTAAATTTGACAACAATTAGACACATTATATGTTTCTGAGTTTGACTAGATTTTGTATTTATATTTTGGACATTGACTATTGTGGTATTACTATAGTGATGTAAAATATAATGTATAAGATAATGCTATTTTTGATTAAATTACAATTACAATAAATTGACATTTTTAGCGGATTGATTGTTTTTTGTCACATGACCTAGTGCGCATGGCATTCTGAAAAGTGCTGGCACTGCGACACCAGTGCATCTACATATAAAATACAAATTTGAGCATTTAAAAGATGTAAAATCTGAACCCACCCTTAAGGATTTGACTGCTTGATTCTTATATTAAGTTAGTCATGTCCCTCGCACAAATCACAGTACAAATAACAATATAAGATTTTGATCAATGCTTTCTTTATTACAGAGTTTGAGAATGCAGAGACCTTGCTGAACTCAGAAGTTCACATGTTGCTGGAGCATCGAAAACAGCAGAATGAAAGTGCAGAGGATGAGCAGGAGCTGTCTGAGGTCTTCATGAAGACCCTAAACTATACTGCCAGATTCAGCCGCTTTAAAAACAGGGAGACCATTGCTAGCGTGCGCAGGTATACACTAAGTTTTACATGTGTGCTTAACTGATGCATTTGTCCAAAGGGCTTGCTCATTCCAAAGTGGTCATTCTGTGTCACAACAACCAAGTCTTGGAAACTCCCCCAGCTACAACCTTTGATTCATGGATTGGCAATGGAAGAAGGTCACGTGGCATAAGTTTAGATTTATGCCGCAGTGTGTGAACACAACGAGCCTATAATGATAAAAATCCACCCTCTCTTTGTAATCCCCCAAAATCAGTCTGTCTAAAAACGCTGGTCAGGATTTCCTCTGCTTGTCACGTCAGCTTTGAAAAATCCTGCCCGATGGTGACGATCTCTGCCCGGGGGGCTCTGCCTCCTCCAGAGACACAGTGACTACAATTTGTTTACGAAGGAAATACTCCTAAAAAAAACAATAAAGTGTTATATGTTTGTGCCAATCATTTCACGTTGGACTGCTTTACAAACATGGGACAGTTCAACGCGTGATTTTTTTGATGTTGAAAGAAGGGTCAAAACCAAAGCTTCATTTGCGAACTTCAGCTACAGAGGAAGTAAGTCTCACACGTTATGTTTTGTTTTCCAAAATCCAAATTGCAAATTCCAAATCTGAATGAGCTTCTTAGCATGTTGGAAGGCTAATGTTGCTCAAGTTGCCATTGTCTCTGCCCGTTTACATTGCTGCCTTTAAGTGTTACCATAATGATTGTCAATAGAAATGTGGTAGTTAAATATTGCACATATAAGCCCTTCGATGTAGACCACGCATATTTGTCATGCTAATAATCACAAGTCTGACTTTATAAAGTTTGTGATGGCATGCAAAGGCACCATGATACCAGGGGCTGGTTACATAAAACTGTTTTAGACTAGTCTTATGAGTTAGTCATCTGAATCTTTTCTTTAAGACTGGTACTTACTTTTTAAATTGGTTGCATAAAATCTTAGATTGATCTAATTTAAGCTGATAAAGGTAGACTGCTGGCCCCCTGGCTAACTTTCTGTTATGATTTATGTTCCCATGGAAAAAGTGTGCATTGGATGGACACTGTTCTATACCATGATGCAACGGGAGCTGACGAGCCGCGATATTTTAAACGTTAATAAAAAACAGAAACTTGTAAGGTGATCTTCTCTTTTGAAGTGTAAGTACCAAAAAAGATATGTTTGTGATTAAATGGCGCTGATTTAACAACGCGTTAGTTCGCAGCTGTATTCATACTGCGCTCTCACATACTATATAGAATGTACTGTTTTCACGGTCGAAAAGTAGAACGTGTGCTATAGCAAATATGAATGTTTGGTTTTATGAACAGCAATAATACTAATAATAATATTTGTCAAGGACCATTAAAAAAAACTGGAAGTCTTTTCTGAAAAGAAATGCTGGAGAAACTGTATTATTTTATGCTTCTTTTCTGTACATCTTTCAAGCTACGTGAGACTGACCGATTTACACTATTACATTTCCTCAGTTAATGTAGTGCAAGCCTTCAGTTTTTTATTATTTGCATTGTAATCACTTAATTTGTTCATTTTAATTGATTTGGCAGCATTGTATTTCTCTAAAATGCAAATATTTTCAGCAAAGGAAAACTGTGATGAGTGCCCACTGTCGGACATTTTGTTTTAAGTTGTTCAGTGTCTTACTTTTTCTACGAAGTAGTGTGATTTAGACTGTCTTACTAAAGACAACCATGAACTTATTTTATGCAACAGTCTATCTTCACTGACTTCAGCTAGTCTGACTAATTCTTAGACAAAGTCTTAAGATAATGGCTATGTTTATGCAACTGGTCCCAGCTATGTTGTTATTTTAATCGCGCCGTGCTACATTCCTTATGTTTTTCATTAGAAACATTTCTCTAGCTTCAATATCTCATGACTTTTAAAAACATATAAGAGTAGGCTAATTCCCTAATTTCTCTCTGGTGTATACAGCAATCCTGCAAAAATCAACTTATAAGACAACGTGTCCGCTTGAAAAAAAAAACTTAAATTTAATTTAAAAAATGTATGCTCAGATATTCTAATAAAATGACCAAAAACACCCTGTCAACATAACGTCCAGAACCTATTTGTTTTGCACAGCTGCACAACTCTGCTGTGTTTCATTGTCATTTGTATTGAGGTTCCAAAACTTTGCACTAAACAATTAGGTTTTATTTATTTTTTGTTTGACAATATATATTAAGCTTAATCAGGCTAGTTACATAAAAGAAATAAGCCATTGCCTACCTTGCGTTTTTGTTGTTGCTGCCTGCATTGCCCTACTGCGTTATATCAATAAATAAATGGATACATTTGTTTCAAAACAGTCGTCCTTGTCGTTTAAAATGCAAAAATACAGGCTATGCTACATAACACAGCAACAGTCTGTAGCATATTTATTTAGCAAAACCATGCGGTAAATTCATATTGCAAACTTTTGAGCCATCCAAAATCACAGCAAAAGAAATTTCATCATCGTAAATCACAACTAATAATCCAGATTAACTCAAAACTCAGACCTACATGGTTTCAAACTTTGGTAAATTTAGTACACGACTTTAAATCAAATAATTTTTATCAAACTATTGACTGCAGCTGTGACGCGTCAGAGGAGAAATGACACTCCAAGTGAGCCTGGGTTCTCCCAAGGTTTTTTTCTCCATCGATCTATCGATATATAGATCTCTCGATAGATAGATAGATATAGATAGATAGATATAGATACAGATATAGATATAGATAGATAGATATAGATATATAGGTATAGATATAGATATAGATATAGATAGATAGGTATAGATATAGATATAGGTATAGATATAGATATAGATATAGATAGATAGATATAGATATAGATATATAGGTATAGATATAGATATATATAGGTATAGATATAGATATATATAGGTATAGATAGATATAGATAGATAGATAGATAGATATATATATATATATAGATAGATAGATATAGATATATAGGTATAGATATAGATATAGATATAGATATAGATAGATAGGTATAGATATAGATATATAGGTATAGATATAGATATAGATAGATAGATAGATATAGATATAGATATATAGGTATAGATATAGATATATATAGGTATAGATATAGATATATATAGGTATAGATAGATATAGATAGATAGATAGATAGATAGATAGATATAGATATAGATATAGATATAGATAGATATCAACATAAATACAACATCATAAAAAACCTCTTAAGAATAAAATAAACCCAAACAACTTCAGTGCTCAAAATAATTACGGGGTACACTGGGGGCTTGGGAATTCGTTTTCCCTTGGACTTTTGACATGTATACGGTTATGGTATATTTTTTAATGAAAGCATTTATTGAATTGTTCTCTGGAAAGTAAAGAGGGCCAATACTTTGTTGGTTCCACCCTCTGTCGTTTAGAGGAGCAGAAATACTTACCCCCCATAGTGCAACAGACTAGAACAGAGGAACGAGTGGCTTGTTTAACTCACAACAGGATTGTGATAGCAGTAAGATGACAGCCAAACGCTGTGCTGTCAAAGGGTATCAGAGAGAAATGGATTGTTTATTTTTAAACCAATGTCCTCAGATGAACTAGGTGAATAACTCATTCCACTTTACATTAGGCATTTGACAATATCAACTTTTTGTGCTGCGAATAATACATTTAGGTTTTATCACAGTATACAGTATTATTGCAGTATTGAAAGGTGACCTATTATTCCTCTTTTCACAAGATGTAAAATAAGTCTCTGATGTCCCCAGAGTGTTTATTTTAAGTTTTATTCCCCACAGATAACTTTTTATAACTTGTTTAAGTTGCCACTTTTACT
>CM032797.1:1280389-1462889 GCA_019155185.1 Beaufortia kweichowensis | reverse complement strand
CAGTTTTAGGTCTAATGGTTAACACCTCTGTTTTGTCAGAAAGTTTCTACTCATCCAGGTTTTTATGTCAGCTATATATTCCATCATTTTCGTGAATTGTGTTTCGTGAAAAGTGTTTCGTGAGGCTTCGAGGAGATATAGAGTTGTGTATCGTCGGCATAGCAGTGAAAATTAACTCCATGTTTTTAATTATGGCTCCTAAGGGCAACATGTACAGGGCGAAGAGTAGTGGTCCTAGAACCGATCCCTGTGGTACACCATACTGGACTAAGTAAGATATTTCACCATACTGGTAAGATTTTTCATTGAAAACAGTCAAATGTGATGTTTCCAAACGCCCCTGCTCACATTCAGATGCCTCCATAATTCACAGAAAGCCAAAAGCACAATCGAGGCAATAATGAAACTAGTTTGCAAAATTATTTATTTTCTTTGATAAACAATGCATTCGATTTATGTCCCATATTGTGTGCGCCTTCATTTCCACTTAGGCAAGAATCCTTGAAAACAAGTCAATAAATCCAACAGTCATTCATTTCCTCACATAGCGTGGTACAGCTTAACGTATCGGTCAAAAAAATGTGTGCACCTTCCCTCCAGCAACACCTGTTACCCGAAGGAAGGTTCCCACCGATATTCTGCTCATTTGTGTTAAATACGGACATTTTACAGGACAAAGCCAAAGGTATTTTGGAAGTGGTTTGGGAAGTGAGAATTGCATAGGTAAAACAGTGAAGACACAGTTTGTGCTTTACTCTATGGAAATACGTTCACTACTGAGGCAAAAGGATGAGTGAGCCTTCTCTGACATCATCAGCCAATCACAGCCCTGCAAGGGACAAGAGCCAAAATGCAATCTCCTCCTTATCTGAAAGGGGATAACAGTACCCTTTCAACACAAATTCTTCGTTCTGAGTTTCCGGCTGTCGTGCTAGGAAGCATAACAGCAAACCCATTCTGAGTTTCCAGCCTGTGTGCTAGAAAGCATAACAGATCACCCGTTCTGAGTTTCCGGCTGTCGTGCTAGGAAGCCTAACAGATCACCCGTTCTGAGTTTCCAGCCTGTGTGCTAGGAAGCATAATAGATCACCCAGTTCTGAGTGTCCCCGCAAGCACTGAAATAGAGAAACCATGTTTAGAGCCTGCTGTCCAGAAAGGCAATCACAAACTTCTGCAACAAGGTTAAGCCCAGGAGAGCAACCTTCGCTTCCAGGTACCTTCATCTGCATGTTCCAGATCGTCAAAGACCTTCCGCACCAGCTTCAGGGCCTCATCTGCGTGTTCCAGATCGCCAGGACCCTTTCGGTGCTCCAGGAGATTAGCATGCCACAGCGCTTCGTGTTCAAGGCTGTTGAACGGATTCAGACTCCTTCTCCACTGCAACAAGGCCCAGCCTCACCAGTGGAAAGGCGTGCAGCCACCATCGGACTGCTCACGTGAACGTAAATATCACTTACCAAACCTCTTTCTAGAGACTTTGGCATTAGTGTACTCTTTCAGTTCATTTCAGTTTATACCTTAGTTAACTGCATTATTTTCATTCTTTACACTCAACCTTACTCTCCTTTAGCTCTTTAGTATCATTTAGTAGTGTGTTAGTTAATCTTTATGTCTTTTGTAAATAAATCCTCTTTTATTACTATTGTGTCTTCCTTGTGTTGATAATACAGTAAAAGGCTCTACAAGTTAGCATTAATATCACGAAATCCTTCAGATACCACAGGTGATTTACTCCCTCCACTTTACATAATTTTTCTTATCATATTATTTGGAATGCCTCAGCTGGTGCCCCGAGTTAAAAGGAGGGAGAGGTCATCTGACACACACACACACACACACACACACTTCAAGTGACGTGGGATCAAGTCTCACTAACACCTCTAGTGTCTTGTGTGAGGCGTACTATTAATTGGTGCCCCGTGTAAGGATCACTACATAATTGGTGCCCCGTGTGAGGCTCACTACAGTTATAACATTTATTTCTATTTGTATTACAAACCCTAAAACCTTCCTGAATAAAGTATTATGTTTAAAAATGCTGTGTTGAAATCGTCTTTCTGTTAAACAACACTTGGGTTATTTGAAAAATAATTAAATATTTTATAAGGGGCTAATAATTTTGTCTTCAACTGTATATGTACATGTATATGTGTATATGTATGTGTGTATATATGTGTGTGTTTTTTATAACAATCAGTGTCTATGTGTATGTAATTCTGCCAAACTGTTCTGGTTATGTGACAAAGCGATGTGTTTTTTTTGCACGGACAGGTGGAGAGTTTTGACCAGAACAGTTTAATTCCGTCAACCATACATTATGATATTGTTTAATCATGATATTGTTTAAATATTTGACGATAGTGGTCCTGACTGAATTACATCTGACAAATGTTTTTCAGCTTACTTCTGCAAAAGAAACTTCATAAGTTTGAGTTGGCAAGTTTAGCCAATTTGTGTCCAGAGGCTGCAGAGGAGGCCAAAGCTCTCATCCCCAGGTCAGTTTCTGGCTCAAGCCATGATGACATTACTATATACATTATACACATACTTTAAGAGACATCTGATATCTGATAAAATATGATGCTCTGATATGATGCGCATTTAACTGTAGAGCATTAATTTATTCAATTGAAATGTGGTTTTAGTGAATTATACTTGGTCTTCAGTCCTGTATTAAACAATACATTTGTGTTAAATAAAATAAACTAAGGGACCCCTTTAAAAATATATACTTTTTACTAACCACGCATAAACATTTTCTATATGATGGTTCTAAAAAGAACATTATTTTGTGTATTTGGTTTAATGCAATGTGTTTACGTGGTTTTAGGGTTTAAAAAGTCTAAAATTATTTTACGCATTACCGTAGATTATTGTTGCTCCTCTCTGCCCCGCCTTTCTGAATCGTCGATTATTACAAAGCTCCTCATTCTGTTGTTATTGTGAGTGATTCAAACGATGTATTACTCTTATGTGTGCGCAATCAAAAATGACAGAGCATTTTAAGAAACCCACGTGGTGGCGCCCATGCCACCGACGATCCCTGTGGGTTAAACTTATTATTAGTGGTGTTTGGAAGCAATGTGTCATAGAGACATGGGGATGGGCTTACTTTTTTCATGGTTTGGTCTTCAATGTTTTTTAGAGATGTTGGTCTCACTGAACGGTTGCTAGGCAGTGGTTTGGCAGCTGCCAGTGATTATACTCGAAGCCACGAGTAAAACAAGCCCACGCATTTGTCTCTATGACAGTGTAATGCAAAGATATCTGTCTAGGCCTTTTATCATGGCAGTCAATGGGGTCGGTTGCTAGGGTGCTCTTAATGGTTGCTAGGGTGTAGCTTTACAGCGTCATGAAGCTCCTGGGAGACAGATTGTTTGTCTGAGTAAAATGAACTTATCTCTATGACACTGGGATACAAAGATATCCATCTGGGCTATTTTATTCAATTTAATAAAATATTTATTTATATACAAAATTTTCATTGTTGCAAAGCAGCTTTTTACATGCAGAGTAGAAATAGTAATGACATTGTTCAAGTTCAATATTCAAGTTTGTATACAATTTACAATATAGTACTGTTTTAAAGCAGCTTTACAAACAAAACAAATACAAAAGGATATGGTGTAAATGAAATATTGAAAATATAAAAGGTTAAAACCAAATGGTAGCAGAATTAAAAGAACCCTGAGCTAATTTAAAGTGGGGTGGTTCAAATTTCCCTTATTCTTTTGACATATAAGAGGTGTTAGTCTCATTAATACATCCTTGCAAGTTTTATAGCTCAAAACGTCCTTGTTATCAATAACAAAGTTATTTATTGAGTTGTTATTGAGTTGAAAGCCGAACAAGTGGTTGCTGGATTTGTGATGTCAGAGATGCTGATTCATTTGCATACGATCAGACTCGAAGCAACATGAAAACACCATTGCTTTGTTAGCTCCTTGACAGAGCACCGCCACTGAGTGCGTGCGTGCAAAACTTCATCCACAACATGTCAGCATGCAAGAAAAGAGATGCAACTTCGAGGGAGACACTGGGGCAAGAGCAGTAAGATTGGTTGTGGGAAACAAACCAGCAGACGTGTTGTGGTTACACGCAGAGCACATTTTGGGGGCGTTAACACAAAATCCTTGGCTAGATGCTAGCCAATCGTACGAGTTGATGATTTCACCCGATGTCTCTTAAAGGGGAACACATAAATCCACATTTTCCAGGCAGCATGTTAAAAAACTGTATGTAAAAATATCATAAAATAAATATCCATGCCACCCCCTTTAATATCTAATATCAGCAGTCTCCCAGTGAGCACTCTCAACACTGTGACAAGGAACCCAAACTCCATTGATGAATATGCATATGTGTATGTATGCATGTAGAAAAAAACCTTGGGAGAACCCAGGCTTACTTGAGTCATTTCTCCCCTGACTTGTCGCATCTGTAGTCAGTAATTTGATTTTTTTGATTGAAGTTTTTGATTTATAGCGATGTACTAGATTTACGGAATTTTCTGCATTATGATCGAGTTGTGATATTAGTTGTGATATAAATTATTTATGAGTTTAGTATTCGTGGTAAGCTGGTATACAATTTTTATTAGTCATGATGTAATGTATGTTTATGATAAACTGGTTTAACAATTAATAAGGCCTATAAAATACAGCAGAGGATTGTTTAAGCACAGATGACAATGAGGCATAGTGTAGCTGATTGCAGCTATTACATCAAACTGCTGACATAGGCAGAAAATAAGTACTTAGTAGCATAAATACTGTTTAGCAATTAGCATTAATGTAGTAACTAGCATTAGCATTAATGTGTGCAGGTGTGGTCGCTACCTTAGATTCAACGTTGGGTCGGGATATGGATGTAACCTAGGAATAATAAGAGACGGTGTCATAGAGACGAGGGAGTGGGCTCATTTTACTCGGGCAACCAATCAGTCTCCCAGGAGCTTCATAAAGCTTTCAAGCCACACCATAGCAACCATTTAGAGTACCCTAGCAACCAAGCCCAAAGAGTGTGAATGAATGTCGTAGAGGCATTGGTGTTGGTTTATATCATTCATTTTGGCAAGCAGCCATTACAGTATCATCATTGGCAGCTCCAAGTCATTCCATAGCAATCAAACGGAGTACCCAAGCAAGCTTTAAGCAAGACTTATATCTCTGCATCAGAACATCAGAAAACATGGGGGTTGGATTTTTTTATTCCTGTTAGCAAACATGACTTCCAACATGTTACGCGTGTTAACGTTACACAGCTACATGCTAATAATGAATAGCTAGGTGTTAATTACAGTGTGTACAAATTAAGTGTTAATTACGTATTACAAATGTTAACTAGAACATACTAGCATCATGTTAAATCATGTTAGGCTCGTGGTAAAACATGTTAACATCATGTTAAAACATGTTAGCAACATGCTAAAATGTGCTAACATAATGTTAAAACGTGCAAGCATCATGTTACAACATGTTAGCTTTATGTTAAAACATGCTAGCTTTATGGTAGTTCATGCTAGCTTTAAACTTAACATCTAAAAAGGTCCACTTGATAAATCTGCCAAACCTAAAGCATTTCAAAGTGTTTAAACTTATTAGACCAGGCTAATATAGCCAACATAGTTTGTCTACAAACTTTACTATTTAGTTCTTATTCTTCCTGCACTGAATTATCAACTCTAACTCCCCATAGAGCTTTAAAGCTACATCCATACACTTTCCACAGACCTTTTTCTTCAGACTATTCTGAAGGAAGTGTGCTCTATCTTTTCTAAGCGAGCAGACTTAGTGTTTTCCTAAAAGAGCAGATTAAACTTCCAAAAAATCCCATTCCAAAACATTCCAAAACGATTGTTTATCTTATTAAATTGTAACTGTCAACCAACTCACAAATACACACATTTTGACATTTTCAAATAAACATCATTGACATGATTTATGAACTGTTTCAATCGTGGGGACCACTGACCGTTTACTACTGTCTGTTTATTTGTCACCTGTCTTTCTGTCTGTCTGTCTGCCTTCTTTCTTTCTTTTTATTAACATATCTAGTTTAACATTATAATCGTATCACTTTACACACAATTGTTCAATGATCGATTATCAAGTTCCTAAAACTAAAAAGTTTATTTTTGAGTAAATGTTTTCATATTTTTTAATGTACAGTATTTTGATTCTTTTCTAGTTTGGAAGGCCGATTTGAGGATGAGGAGTTGCAACAGATCCTGGATGACATTCAGACCAGGCGCAGCTTCCAGTACTGAGACAATCTCATATAGGATGCTTTAAATGCTTGTTCATCTTTTTCTTGCTTAATTAATAATAACAGTGTTGTTTATCTCTTCTGTTACTGTGTTTTTTTTTTAGTTTTGAATGAAGATTCTGTAATAAAAAATGAGGTTTCATTGTATTTAGAAAGTCCACTTTAGACTATAAATATAAAAGTAACTTAATACATGTCGACTAACTCTACCCAATTTGCACCTACATGCTAACTCGCTCTAATTAGCCCATGTGTATTAAGCTATATGTTCACATGGCTGAAAACAGAAGCTGCTATTTCAAAAAACACAGTGTTTTTCAGCTGAGACATTGTGGTTGTTATGATTACATACATGGTATGCACAAAAGTAGAATCTAATTTCGCAGACGTTTTGTTAAACAGTTAAGAGAAAAATGTCAACACAAGGTAGACTACTTGCTCTGGCCATTGCTTTGGTTAAAGGTATGGCTGAATCGCATAAATAAGAGGACAGACCGGGCCATGGGGGTTCATGACATTTCGTTGGGAAAAAAAAACGTTCGTTGGCGTGTGCCTGTGTTTTTTCGTGTTGGGCAGTTTAACAAATTGAAATGGATACTGATTTACACAAGTGTATTTTGGTTTATCCAGCAGTGATTAGGGCTGTAGCGGTTAGGAAATTTCCCTTGCGGTTATTATAGGTGGCTCAATAGCGCAATATGCGGTATTACCGCCGGGTTTTTTTTACCTTATTTATCATGATTTTACTGCATACAACGCTCTATTGCGGAGTTATTATGTAGCATATATTGTTGTTTTTTAACTGGCAGAGAGACACGTTTTAAAACATTTTTGTTTATTTTTAAATGCCAAACAGCAATAAGAACATGCCTTTTCCGATTTAAAAAACGAAAGATATCAAAGAATTCTAAAGTAGGCTATCACATGAAAACAAACAATAAGAAAATCCTTTTTCCTTTTTTAAAAACGAAAGAATTCTAAAGTAGCCTATCACATGAAAACAAAATGTTGGCCTAAGTGAAAATACAGAGAATAAACGAAATATTAGGCCTACTTAAGCATTAACAAATGCGATTTAGACCTGGGTTATCATATCCTTGTTTCTCGTTAGGAAAACCAACATATTAACCTTAAGTGGTTTCAGGGAAGATCGCAAGGGGGTAACAATATTCCCGGCCGCACTGAAAACCCTTTCCGACGGTGTGCTCGTTGCACAAATACACATGTATTTGCGCGCGACTTTGGACAGCAGCGGATATCTAGACTGATTATCGCGCCACCAGGATAGTGGATTCGCGTTGGAGTCTATGCATTCCTCCTGCAGGTAGCGCGTGAGCTCGTTATCTGCTCGCGCTCTTTTGGGTATGGGCGCTGACGCAGAGGTTGTCCGTGACTTCAGCAGGTCTCCAAGAGTCTTTTTCTTTGCTGCAGGTGGCACCACCGCTTGCCCTTCGTCTCCAACCACTGACGCACTGGCAGCGCTACCTTCATCCTCCACTCCCACCATCTCTTCAATGAGTTTGGATTTTGTCTCCGTGTCATTGATATAATCACCCCTATATCGAGGATCTAAAAAACAGGCCTTTGCCAAAAGTTCTTGTAAGGCAGCTCGTTCATACTTCCCCTGTAGAACACTGCATATTTTGTGCCTTATGTCCGATGTTAATGTGGTATCCTCGTTTGATGGTTTAAGCATATCTTCTGTCAGGAGTTTCAGGACGGGTTTGACTGAAGACACTGTAACGTAGCTCTCGCCAGACAGCAGATCAGTAAATTCAGCCGCGGGTTTAAGTGCTGCATTCACGGATTCAAATACAGCGATATCCTGCCAGCTTGGATTTAGATGGTGGTGTCGCCGGTCATCCAAAACTCTTCTGATAGCCGGGATTTGCTCCAAAACCCTGTCTACCATTTTCTGTTTGGTGCCCCATCTCGTAGCACAGTCCTGAACAGAGAGCGTATTTACCATTAAATCGTTGAATAGAAACTAGACAATGACAACATCTACTATTTAATTAGCCTACCAAAATAAAATTATAGGCTACATTTTAAATTATTATTAGTTTCAATGTATTTTTACTTAACAAAACTACAACAAAAAATACATTTAAATAATCCCGACTGCAAAATAATGCATATTCATTAAATGTGCGCAGACGGATATATGGACGTTAAACTGAGCGGAAATTAGCCTAAATATGTTTTTTCTTCAATATATCCTACCTTTTGAAATAATTTTAGTTTCAAAGTATTTATTTTTAAACGAAAAATACATTTAAATCCAGCAACAGACATGCAACTGTAACAGTATTTTATTGTTTAATTTTTATTTATTGCCTAACAACATGGTCAATAAGTTATCAAACAGTTTACATTTTATAACTTACCAGTATGAGGCCATGTTGAGGGATTTGAAGTTCTGCTTGTGCTTTGGCCAGATCTCTTCTCTTCAACCAGCTCTGAGAAAATGTACTGACCAAAGTGTGACACAGGCCCATTGCGCGAGCAGTGCGATCCTTAACGCTTGCCATTGCATTTGTAACTGCCAAATGTAAATTGTGACCAAAGCAGTTCAGCCACGGCCAGTTCAACTTTTTGACTGCCCCATTGTCTGTAGTGATACAGGCCAACTTCTTCTCATCCAGGGACCACTCTTCAAATGCGTGCCGGAGAGCATCCGAAATATTGTCAGACGTGTGGTTTTCGGGCATAAACACAGTTTCGAGGCATCGTGATTTCAGAGTCCATTCCATGCTGAGATAATGAACCGTTAGACTCATGTAAGGAGTCATATTGACACTTGACCACATGTCAGTTGTGGCAGAAAAGTAGTCAACATTCATAAGCTCCATTTTGATCGATGTCTTTACCGTGTTGTACATTTTCGGCACAGCAGTCTCTGAAAAGTAGGTTTTGCCAGGCAACTCGTACTGCTTGTCGAATTTTTGAAGCATTGACTTGAATGCAGGTTTCTCCACCGTATTGAATGGAACCATCTCCTCAACTAGATACTGCGTAACAGCTGCAGTAAGGCATTTATACCTGTTACTTTCACGGTTGTATTTGACCGATTTCGCAAATGCTTCAGCTACTCCTAACTGTCGGCTGGTACGACTGGTACCGGTCTCAGCTGTTCTTTTTTATGTTGCTCCGCGACCTGATGCTTGAGGGGGCAGCTGCGCTTCAATGGCTGGATGACAGTTAGCGAGATGACACCTTAAATTAGATGTATTGCCGCGTGTCACTGGGACCTTTTTGCCGCAAATTTTGCATATAGGTTCATCTAAATTTGCTGGCTCTCCCTTTTCATTGGGTTGAAAGCCGAAATGTTCCCAAACTGGCGACGTGACATTAGGTTTGGGGACGAGAGCGCTTGCCATCGTTTCAGTATTCAAAATCAAGGAAACCCCGGATACAAACAGTTTGCGGGAAAATGACACTCGTAACACTCTTGTATCATTATTAATTTATTTAACATTCAATGCACAGTGATGAATTGTAAAACTAGAAGGCCACAGCCTTATGGAACAAAAACAAAAGTGAACACTGCGGTTGCCGCGGTTTCTGCGGTTGCTTTCTTTCCTCTGCGGTTGGCTTGTCAGTAGCGCGGTATTACAATATTGCGGTTATCGTGACAGCCCTAGCAGTGATTCCTTAAAATAACATTTAGAAGCAGTAGCAGCAACAGCAGAACTACAGCAGGTGCATGGGGTGCAAGTAAAATGTCTGCAATTATATCTGATGTCCACAAGGGTCCTCAACAACCAAAGAATATAGTAAAAAACTTTATCAACTTTTATTTTATCTAATCACAATCTAATAGTAATGAATTTGTACAAATATGTAAATTATAATTATTTGCATTCAATTCATATGTTATAAACTACTATTTAGTTATTATTTAACCCACAAATTAGATGGAATAATGTTATCTTAATTAATACATGATTATTATTATTATGACTTAATAAGCTGAAATATGTGGCCTTCTTACATATAATTATTATTTGTCTTATTGTTATAATTTAAAGGTTTAGTTTTGTTTCAAAAATGTTGTCAAGTTCTTTAAATGCCAAAGGTTATAACAAACAAATCTTTATTGAAGCAGCTCGAAATACAAAAAGGCAGTTGTCATTGCCAGGAAGTTCATCAGTAATCATATCCTATATGGCAGCTGGAGTGGCATTCGGGGGTCAATAGCAAACAATTTAGACAATTTAATAATTCTAGATCAAAATATGAAAATTACAGTTTTTTATTGTTTAAACAGTAATAGTAAAACTTCAGGCACTCAGTAAAACTTCTGAGCGAGCACATTTTTTGCTTTACAGACTTTTGTGCAAACTTTTTGCACAATTCTAAACACAGTTATTTGCATTAGACACAACATCTATAACTAACAGCACTTGTGTTTTATTGGGAAAAATACAGACATTAAATTTCTACACTCATTTACAGACACAAGGTGCTCTGGAAATTGCAATGTTTAGAGTGAAAGTATATAATGAATATGCATATATACCATACAGAATATTTGTTTACTTATTATGCATGACATCCTGTGCTCTACATTGCGCACTGAACATGCAAAAGACACAAAATAGTACTGTGTTACATTTGTCATATCTGTTGTGTGGTGTGTATATGGCTAATCAGTTGATGAAAACAAAAAGAAAAGGATATAGTGCAAAGAGGAAATATTGAAAATCCAAGTCTCCTGGTCTTCGCTGAAAAAAGTTTCCAACAGGATGCACCTGGACCACATTCGTCTCAACAATTATAAATATAATTTTTTAACTATAGTTTTATTAAAAGTCATGTAAAATAATAAACACTGTGCAATGCAACACTATAAAACTACAACTCCCATGAGCACTCCCTGCACCCAGTGTTTGCTTGGAAACCTCTTCAAAAAGTGATCATGTTCCCCTCAAATATTTACAATATAAAAATAAAATAAATAATCATTTACTAAGTGCAGAAGAAATTATTGACAGCGTGATAAGATCACTTTTTTTAGGTAATCATAACTATGTAAAACACAGCAGACAATACATGCATGCTTTAATGGTAATATTGTTACTGTTTTGGGTCAATCTATTAGAATTTCGTGCATAAACAATACACTATTGCTTTATTTTTAACATGCCAAAGTCAACTTTAATCATATAAAATGTATTTTCCCAACAACAAAAATTGTGGCCAGTGAAAATGCTAAGTGGCTAGTAACTTTGGAAAACCACTAGCCACTGTGGCCCTGTTAATGTCAGGCCCTGCTTTCCTGGTACATAATTGATAAATATGCTGTACTTACAGACAAACGTGTAGTAACCCAAGGTACTTACTTTTGTAGAAACATGGTACTTACAAGGGACCATTTTTGTACTTGCCATGTGTGTATACATGGTAATTAGTTTGTACCTCTAGAAAAGTGTGAAGTAATAACAGGCACCTACTTATACTGTACCAATGTATGTGGTAACCAAAAACAAACACTACTGTACTTACAAATGTAAATAGATGTTAATATGTAGTAATTATAGGCAAGTGTGAGAGTTACTAATAGGATCGTTCTTGTGAACTAATGTCAAATATTACATAACCTTATAATATTATTTTTTAAAATATTGAAATGTACACAGCCTCTTGGTAGATACTTTTGAAGTTGGGTGGTGTTGAACCAAACCTAATTGCAAGTAAGAAAATGTACATATATTCATCACTGTTTAAATAAAGACAAAAATGTACTAGATAAAATGAGATAATACGAGATTGAAAGAAAATGGAAACTATTTGGTACTTACTTTTGTCAGGTGTCAGGTGTTCTTCCACGAACACCTGACATCATAATACAAACAAAAAAAACCCTCTCTTCTTTCCTCTACAGGTACTTATCTAGCACTGCAAAACATTGTAAACTTAGGAAAGCACCTCTTAGTACTATTGTTGCTGCTTCTGATGTATCGCTTCATTGTCTCCTACTATTGTAAGTCGCTTTGGATAAAAGCGTCAGCTAAATGCCTAAATGTAAATGTAAATGATTGGTCAGTGAAACTACACATGTCACATGGAACCAGGTATGTGAGATAATCAGCGAGCAGAGTCTTGTGAGCAAAGGTTGTTGGTGTTGTTACTGGTTATAAACCAAAGGAGAAAGGTTTTCAAAATCTGCATATATGTACCCATTGAGTTAAGAGTTTTTTTTAAAGTTTTAAAAGTTTTTTGTAAAGTTTGTTTAATGACACCTGGGAAAGCCACAATGTGCTCATCAACTTTGAGATGCTACTGGTAGGATAAAGACTCATTTCTTTAGTACTTATAGACTGTTTGAAAGAATGTTATGTAAAAAGAATGTTTGGCATATATTGTTTGCAGTTTTAGCATCTATTATGCTAAGTAGCCATGTGTATTAAGTGCATTTAAATTAGCATTGTTGTTGAACCACTGTTTAAAAATGTACTTTAATATGTGACTTGCAAGATTTTAGTAATCTGTTTGTAGTTTAAATCAGTTAAATATCCTTGAATAATCTAATTTCTGTGTAAAGTGACTTATATCCCAGCTAGCAATTTTGTGTCAAAAAGATGTCCAGTAGTAATAGCCGTAAAACACAGTCCAGACATCTAGGCTAAAACAAAGACAAAATTTGGGCTGTCAGTGAAAATCTAATAAACGTCTAACCATAGCCCAAAAACAGACTAGTCATCAAATAGACAGCTTATAAAAACATCATAAATACCATCAAAACAAATGAAGACAAGACAAGATAATACAAAATCAGAAAAGCATATAATAATTAATTGAAATATAAATCCAATACAATTAAATATAAAGATTATGATAAAAACATACAGACAATTTTAACAACTTAAGATAAAAATAACAAATTCAATACAAATCATGAGCATGTTATTACACTTAACATTAAAAGATTATCGATAAATGATAATTTAGTCTTAATATTAAAGGCAAGTAAAATAAAGATTATCCCTTTTGATGGTTTACTTATTTATTACTTATATGTAACCCTGACTGTAAAAACCCAGCTAAGGCCATTTTTTGTTATTTACTGTTTTCTACATAAAATCATCCTACATAATGTAAGAACATTGAAAATATAATATTGATATCTTTAATATCTACTATTACAGATTAAGTAAATCATACTGAAATTAATAGGTAAACTTAAATGCTTTTATCTCAAAATATGATTTTTAAAGTTTAGCCTGGTTTTCACAGACATGGTCACATATATTTAAACAAACAAGGTCTCTCTTGTGCGTGTTTGTTGCTGCCAGTAAGTTGGTCATCACGGCATCTGCTACCCACATCATAGCAGGCTACCCACAGCCTACGCATAGAATGTGTCAAAGAAATGAAACCAATTGACCTTATAATCACTGGCTTATTTGGTTACATAATGGAATATCATACATCCTGCACGTTATTTAGGCAAAACGGGATGGTTAAATGACGGCTATTGCTTGCTGGAATATAGGGTTGGGTATTGGTTTAAGTTAAGTGATTCCGATTCAGCTGTGGCACCAGATGTTTCCATTGTGGAGAATTATTTACGGAAGTCTTAAGCGGCCTCCATTGCTATTTTTTTTTTGCATTGTTTTCTCGTGATCTCGACTTAATTTTCTTGTGATCTCGAAATAACAAAAGTTGTTTTCTCATGATCTCGACTTATTTTTCTCACCACAAGTGTAGCTAATAATTGTCCACACTGGATTTATAAATAAAGTTGGACGGTGGATGTTCGTGAATTTAGGGGCCGTCTCTAAAGTTATAATATACACGTTTCTAACTTTAAAATTGGCATTAGCTGAAAACCACATAAACATTGTACAGATGGTTTTGTGACTGTTTGTTGACTGTAAGTCATTCCATTTAAATGCTGTTAAAAGTAGCATATTAATGTTTTCTACATAAAATCAAACAGGTCTCTCTTGTGCGTGTTTGTTGCTGCCAGTTTGTTGCTCTTTCAGCTTGAGCTGATCCGAATAAAATCAAGTTTCTTCATCCATGCTATTTTTGCTAAATATGCTTTTGCCGTCTCAAAACAACACGTTCTATCGAGTACATAAGCACATCACAAGAATACAACATTCGTTATGACCAATCATGAAAAAATTTATTTGAGATCACAAGAAAACAACTTTGTCATGACGAGATGACGAGAAAACAATACAAGAAAACAAGAAATACAAGAAATACATATGGATGGCCGCTAATGGCTTTCAAATTATTAACTACACTTCTGGTGAGAAAATTAAGTCGAGATCACAAGAAAACAATACAAGAAAAAATAACAAATGGATGGAGACTGAATGAGACTGCTGAAGACTTTCGTACAAAACTGATGCTTGCACGCAGGTAAATTACTTGCGGAAGAGGACATGTCCTTGCGTGCGAGCTTGTATTGCGCGCACAGGGAGATGTCACGCACGTGCGTGAGTGTAAAACAAGCTTGCAGGCTCTCCTTTGCTGCACGTGTAGATCTGTAATTTACCTGCGTGCAAGCATCAGCTTTGAGCTCATTTCTTTTTGGGCATTAATTTGTCATCATAGAAAAAATTGAGGAATCGATAAACAGAAAAAACTGTGAAAATATGTGCAAAGGAAGATTCAGCTAAGCAAAGAAGACAGAATAAACCATGTGCAGGAAAAAGCCGATTGATGAGACAGAATGGCAGCACTGGTGGGAATGGAGTTAGAAAGGAGGTAGAAAAAAACTAGCCACTGCAGTAGTTAAGGGGGACGGGACAAATTTGTTGGCTGAAAGATTTAAGTTTGTTGCCACAGTTGGTAAATAAAGTAACAGCCAGGCCAGCACTACTTGTCAGACAGGCATGCTGAGGTGTTTAAAGAAGAGCTAGGCAAGCTTAAAGGCACAACAACTAAGATTCATGTTGACCCAGAGGCCCAACTATGATTCTATAAGCCGCAATGGGTACCCTTTGCTGTCAAACCTCTGGTGGAGGAAAATTATACGACCAGTACAATTTTTTAGAATGGGCAGCTCCCATTGGTTCAATTCGCATCTGTGAAGATTACAAACTCACAGTAAACCAAGCATCCAGTGTGGAACAATGTCCGATTTCACATGTCACAGTTTACCTGGATGACTTTTAGTCACAGGGGCTAGCGAGGAGCACATTTAAGAAATCCGCAGCAGGTATTGTCGCGTTTAAAAAAAAAGTGGATTGAGATTCAAGAGGAGTAAGTGTGAGTTCCTGGGAAAAAAGTGGTTTTCCTGTGTCACAAGATCGGCGCTGCTGGCGTGCAGCCAGTTGCGGAAAAAGTCCAGGCCATACAAGAAGCACCCACACCACAGTCAGTGAACTTGAAGGCTTACTTAGGCCTATTGAATTATTATCACAGATTCCTGCCAAGTTACACAGATTCCTACACTGTAAAAAATGACCGTGAGATTTACAGAAAAACTATGTAAAATACCTACAGAAAAGTATTGTAAACCCAAAAACATATATTTTTTGTATAAATCACAGTGAACTTGTGTAAACTATTAAACAGAATATTTTGTTATATTTACAACAACAATATGTGATTATAATCAAATTTATTTGTTAAAACTACAAATATTGGTATCAAAAACTGAGAAATACTGTAATACTCAAAACAAAACAATTTTGTTTATTTGACATGCAAATATTGTAAAAAATAAAGTTTTAGTCAGTTGTTCTTAAAATACAAATAAAGTAGGCCTATGTAAGTCACTTTACAAATTTATGCTGTACTTTTAACATAATTAATTAAATGATGCAAATAGAAGTATAATAAAAAACGTTTTCACAAAAAATCCATTGTAAACCTGAGAGGTTGCATAGCATAAAATATAGGCTACAATTATAATAATAAAATTGTTTTTATAATTCAGGTTATTAGCATATTGCAGAGTGTGTGTATATAATAAATTACAATTATTATGCAAAGTAATACTGTTCAGTCCTAATCCTTGTATGTCTTATGTTTCTTTTAGTCTTTAAATTTGAATGTATTAGTGGTCTTCTACATCTACTGATAAAAATCATCTGAGCATTGTGTCATCACAGGCTAAACAACGCATGGCCTGCTTTATGATTTATTTGAAGCCTACTGTTATAGCATGTGTATAAGGAATTAAAATGATTTAGGCCTGTGCAAAGTAACACTTCTGATTAGTTCTAACCATAATCCTTGTATGCTTAGTTTCTTTTAGTCTTTAAATTTTTATATTTAGCCTACTGTTTTCTATTTATATTTATAAAAATTATTTGAGCATTGTATTATCACAGGTTAAACAACCAGTGCCTCCTCTAACTACAGACTTGTCTTCTCTCAATGTGTATGAGTCCACCTAATTTTGAATTTCATAGTGCAGTCTCTGATTGGATAATTAGCGGGAGGAGCGGGAGGCGCGAGCTCCTCTGCTGACGACGTCAATAACGAGCCAGAGCGGGTTGAAAAAAAGAGGCACAGCTGAAGTCTTCGGAACATTTTAGTCATTTTAAAAGTTTTTAGGACAAATCTACAATTTTAACAAACGTTTTTTAAAAGTGGCACGGTAAGCTTCACATTTAACCTACTTTTTTCGACACCAAACAAAAATGTGTGCTGAAAGCACATGGTGTAAGCTAGCACCAGTTGATATTTAAGACCAGTAGCTAAGTTAGCTAGATAAATGTGTTATAAATTATTTCAACTGAAAAGCACAGGCAAACACTTAAAATCCTAAAAATGATCACCTGTGTCTTTTGTAAAAAGAAATTGGATACATTAAGAGGCTATGTTTTACATTGCAGGGTGCATAGGAATGAGCCCCGTTGTGTTTTTAAATGTGTTGGCCTGAGCATCGGATTTACACTAAAATATCTTCATTTGTGTTCTGAAGATGAACGGAGGTCTGACGGGTGTCGAACGACATGAGGGTGAGTAATTAATGACAGATTTTTCATTTTTGGAAATTTGACATTTATCTGCTTATCCCAAGGCCGTTCAAGATGTAGGTGACTTTGTTTCTTCAGTAGAACACAAATGAAGATTTTTAACTCCAGCCGTTACATTCTCTCAGTCATATAATGCATGTGAATGGGTAACAATTCTATGAGAGTAAAAAAAACATGCTTAGACAACATGCACAAAAAGCCCTGCGGCTCGTGACGACACAATGATATCTTAAGACACGAAAACAAGCTTTTTGTGTGAGAAACCGAGACGTATTTATATAATTTTTACCTCAAATACAACGCTATATCCAACAGCCCTGAACGTTCATCTCTTCCGGCGCAAGTAAGGTCAAATGTACACGATACAGCGCATCTCAATGGGATACAAGCAGCGGAAGTGTACATTGACCTCCCCCGCGCTGGAAGAGATGAACGTTCATGATTGTTGGATATAGCGTATTTGAGGTAAAATTATATATAAATATGGCTTATTTTCTCACACAAACCCATCATTTTGTGTCTTAAGATATCAATGTCGTCACGACCGCAGGAGCTTTGTTGTCTAAGCATGTTTTTTACTCTAATAAAATTGTTACCCATTCACATGCATTATATGACTGAGAGAATGCAACGCTGGAGTTAAAAATCTTCATTTGTGTTCTACTGAAGAAACGAAGTCACCTACATCTTGATGGCCTTGAGGTAAGCAGATAAATGTAAAATGTTCATTTTAGGGTGAACTATCCCTTTAACTAAGGCTGGAACTTCGAGAGTTAGACCCGGACTCAAGCCCGTTCTTAGTCTGGGTCTGACTCTTGGCCTTGCCTCGGGTGTGGCCTGAGTCTCTGCTGGGCTCTGACTTTTATATATATATATATATATATATATATATATGGGGAGGAGAACTTAAAGACATTAATACATTTATTCAGCAAGGATGCATTAAATTGATCAAGTCACAGTATAGACATTTATAATGTGGTAAAAGCTTTATAATTCAGATAAATACTGTTCTTTGAACTTTCTATTAATGAAATAATCCTGAAAAATTGTACACAACTGTTTTCAACATTGATAATTAGGGATGTCACAAGTACTGGTACTTCGGTTACCAAGTCTGTACTGAAATCTTTTTAAAATGTGTGTGATACCAGCATTTCTGTAGTACAGAAATGCTGGTATTGTCACATTTTTTTAATAATTTCAGTACAATAATAAATAGTAAAAACAAAAACATTTAGCTGTAGTACCAAAATTGGTACTGTAAATTTATGGTATTGGAATATTGGAATACCGAATGTTGGTACTGTAACATGCATGATGATTAATAATAATAATAATAAGAAGAAGAAAGCAATTGGCATATGAGTGATTTCTGATGTGACTCTAAAGACTGGTGGAAATGATGCTAAAAATTCAGCTTTGATCACAGGAATAAATGCATTTAACATATATTCAAATAGAAAAGTTATTTTAAATTGTAAAAATCTTTCACAGTATTACTGGTTTTGCATGTATTTTGAATTAAATAAATGCAGACTTGGTGAGCAGAAGAGACTTTTAAAGTCAACTTGTATACTATGTTTTTTTTAACTGATCAAATAAAATTCTTAATATGCTTTTATTCTGCAGGTGCTTTTTCTCAATAAACCCAGAGAAAGGAACCAAAGTAGAAAACAAAAACTCCAAGCGTCGTCTCAGTGTGAGCCCGAGTCCTCACCCTGATACAGGAACTCTCCGATCATGAGTGGCGTTAAGTCTAAACTCTTTCTGTGGACTCTGACTTTGTTTGAGAAGAGGTACTGTTTTGTTAGTTGTAATTGTTTTAAAGTCTTAAAGTGACTTTTGTTTGAGAAGATGTACACTTTTGTTAGTTGTAATTGTTTTAAAGTCTTAAAGGTCCACTAACTTTTTCTGGTAGAGAGTCTGCCACCATGTTGTCTACGTTGAAAAAAGGCATTCAATTGTTTTATGCCATACATTTGTTGTTGTTGTTGTTGTGCACCTGGCACTTATACTTTGTTCAAAAGTTTGTTGGGGGAAAAAATGCATCCAATTGCTTGCAACTATTGATGATGTTTAAAAAAATAAAATAAAATTCTCAAGTGATATTTTCCTCTCGTCTTTTCTCAAGATGTATTTGAGATTTACCACAATCACTTCATTAAAACATAAAAATACAGCATATTATGAATAGATTTTATGTATAATATACTGAACATCCCTATTTAAAATGCAAAGATTTACTGTTGTTTTACCAGTTTAAATTAGTTTTTTTGTTTGATATTTCCCTGTTAATTGTATCATTTATTGATGCACAATAAGCAATTATTTCATGTAAAAAATATAGGAAATGGTTTATTTATATACAACACAGTTATGTGAAATTAATAAAAAAATACTGTGATTCAGCCGTGATTTCATTCACTGTAAATCAATTTACATATATTGTCAGTAAAGTTATCTACTGTGCTGCTGTAATTTTTACAGTAATTCTCTGGTAACCACAGCTGCCAGCGTTTTCCTGTAAAAACAACAGGTTTTTTTTTACAGTGTAGCACTGTTACATGTACTACTGAGGAAGGAGACAAAATGGACCTGGGGCTGTGAGCAAAAAGAAGCTTTTGAAAAATCAAAAGGTCTTCTCCAGTCATCTGCGATATTGGTGCACTACAATGTCAACAAACCTCTTATTTTGGCTTGTGATGCTTCTCTGTATGGGGTGGGTGCAGTGTTGTCACACAGGATGGAGGATGGAACAGAGCGAACATAGGGTTTGTGTCTCGTACACTGAATGCAGCTGAGAAAAAATATTCTCAATTAGAAAAGGAGAGCCTTGCTGTAATTTTTGGAGTAAAAAGGTTTCACACATATTTGTATGGGAGACAATTCACTATTATAACAGATCATAAACCGCTGATCTCACTGTTTAATGAACTGAGGACTTACCTTTTCTTGTGCTCTAGTCATGTGGTGCATCAAATGTCTTTCCCATGTTTGTGTGGTGCTGCCTGGTATATCTGGATTTTCTTTTGGACTACTCTTTACTCACTCCTCCGTCCCTTCCATTACTGCAGCTCTGAACATTTCTTCATGTACCCTATCTGAATGTGGGTGTACCCCTTTGTGCCTCCCATTCTTCTTTACATTTCATTAAATGCATTAAATATGCTGCTGGCGTCTCCCCCTCTTTGGAGATGAACTTAATGTTGTGAATGGCCCCTAGTGGTGCTGGAAAGTGTTTTCTGATGGCATTTGCCCAGTCTGGTGGCTATTGTCCCATAAGGGGTTTCAGACTGGCTTGTGTTTGTGTTAGCATCGTGTTGTATTTCTGCTAGTTGCCCTGCTTATGCTACTTGACCCAGCCAAACCTATTGCTAATCTATATCCTTGAGTCAAAGTTAAAACTTCAACACTAGTTACTAGAAATGCCTCTCATCTGTCTGTCTGCTTGCTACAGTTCTACAGTCAAAAAAATAAACTCAACATCTTTATCTTGTAATTGTTCCATTTCTAGCTGTCCTCTTTCAACATTAAACAATTCAGCCTGCAAGCTGCTGCACTGCTGTGCTCCCCCTCCCCTCTCGTATGGAGGTGGGCAGAAGGCTTAACTCTAGACCACTCCTTCTTTCTTAGAGGCGTTGTCTCCTCTGCCTTCTCTCGCTGCTTCCATTCTCTGACTCGCTCAAGTCAAAGCAATTGTATGCCACAATCTGAATTTACTATTTGCATCTTTCACCTCTTTTTTAATCACACTTCTGGTTTTCCAATTACTCTCAACTCCTTTTTTCTCAGCCTCGCTTAATTTCCCTGTCCATTTTTTCTCAAATTTGTCTCTTATGAATGATATCCAACAACCCTGAAACATCATACATCGACTCTAGTTGTTTTCTCAGTTTCTCTCTTTTTCTTGGGCTCGGTGCCACTCAACACTTGAGCTACAGCTGCCTCCCACTGTAGTTTTAATTCTTACTCACTCCTCACACTCTCTATCAAATTTTATGTTATTTTTCTTATTTATCAATTACTACTGTTATGTATTATTATTATTATTATTAATATTTAAATCGAATACCTTGACCTGGGTGACAAAGTTATAATCTGGCTTTCACAAAACTTTTCAGTCCCGATCGCCACTAATATCATCTCCTTTTATTTGACAGCACTCAATCTGACTCCCTCTTCCTCACATGATTTTACTGTCTTACGATATACTTTTAATCCTAAACCCTCTCTTTGTTTTTAATTATACTAGTATTTCCTCTTTTACCCACTCAGTTTTATCACTGTCTACAGTTTTTCCTTTTTTCTGTGTTGTACACTGTTACAAAATTACACTTTATTATTTATTCGTGACTACCCCTTCTATTTTTAAACCCCCTATTAAAATCACCCTTTCAATTCAAATACAGCCCTGTTCATGAAACAATAAATTACTTAACTACTTTAAACACAACACTGCACATGAAACAACAAAACGAGAATTTTCTCCTCAACTTCACTTCAGCAAATATATGCTTGTATAGATCATTCAACACACAGTAAACCATGTACTTCGTAATTTTCGTTAGTTATTTTCTTTTCCTCTTTCCCACTCTCTTATTGTCATATAAAATTTGCCTCCTTTTGATACTTTTAATTCTACTTATTTCAATCTAATGTTTTACCACACAATTTGACTCACTTTGTTCCATATCAGTACACTATTACAACCAAATGAAATGAAATACTTGCTTTTGTTCTTTACTAGATTTTCTATATTTTATATATTTAATTCCCAATACTATTCAACAACGAACACAAATGCATTCTTCATATGTTCATAGATCTGATTTACTGTTCAACAATGTCTCTCCATTATCTTTTCCTCCTCACAATACACACTCTGTATTCTCTTTATCTGACTCCAAAAATTCACCCTACTCCTGTCCTCCGTGTTCACACAACAAAGCAATTTTTACAGCAAAACGCACAGCAAGTTAAACGCCCATAAAGCACAGTAATTCAAAATAACACTGCAACAGCATAAAAAACAGATCGCACGTATACATGTATTAATTACTTAATGTTCATCAAATTTTACACAATATACACTTGCAAGGATTTTCATATGCGCTTTTTACTTTAATCTTTATTCTCTTTATATCAAATTCTCATAACCATCTGTATCTTTTTATACAGGTATTCTTCATCATCTGTATCTCTCTATACAGGTATTCTTAATCATCTGTATCTCTCTATACAGGTATTCTTAATCATCTGTATCTCTCTATACAGGTATTCTTAATCATCCAGGTATCTCACTCATCCGTTTTTTTATACGAGTATCTTAGGTCTCTTGTGTGATCTTAACTTTTCAAAATCATCCGTACCTCTTTATACGGGTATCTCAACAACTATTATTAGTCATCTGCATACACTAATCGCAGAGCTATTCTTAGTCTTCTGCATTCTCTAATTGCAGGTTTTTTCTGGGAATAAAGCCAAGTTCCCAGGGCCTTCCACCCAGAAATTTCGATCACTCGTCAGCAATACGGGGTCCCAACCCTCAGGCTCTAGTTCATCACGACTCAGTCGTGGTATCCTTTAAATTATCTAGTCGCTTAAAAACCAATTATTTTTCTCTCATGACTAGCTCATAGAGACATCTTTGTTACCATTTTGCCTACCGTTTATTCGTCACACTCAACCTTTTTCCTACCAGTTTAAAACAAAAAACTCACGACTAATTTGTGGGAATACAGTATCCTCTTAATATTTTACCGGTCTCTATTTACAAAGATATTTGACATCAATAATTTGGTTATAGCCAATCGCAGAAATTTGATTATAACAGGTATTCTGCGCTTACCTTTTATTTTGTGAGGGCCCTCTTGATGTCAGAAAGAGTTCGTCCATTGTCCGGTCTCCTCCTTTTTCCCAAATCACGTCGGGGTCACCAAATTGTTGGACTTGGCACTTAATCCTTTAAGTCCGCGTGCTCATTTATTCAGGAAGGAAGACTCAAAAATATCTTTAAAAGGATTTATTTTAACAATCAAAAGTATATTGAAGAATATCACACTTGAAGAAAATATGCAGAGCTCTGGTTTCAATCTATCCCTATCATTTACACAATCAAAAGAGTTCCCCCATCGAGCAATACGACAGAAAGAACCCCGTCTATCCCTCAAAACCCAATTTTTATGGTTTCCTCTCCCCAAGGTTAGCAGGTGGCACCTCTCCACCCTTCCGGTAGGCATCTTCTCATATTTGGTCATTGTTATCTTCTGCTTAGTCTGCAAAGATGGATCTTGGTCTGCACAAATTCAGAGTTAAGACACATACTTGGAGTGCTTAGGGCACTTCGACCTAAGATAGATCATTTCGTATATGGTTATAACGGTCCTTCTCTCTCCTTGGTAAATTTCCACTGGCAAGCATTTCATACAAGCACACAAGCCTATGAATATATAAGAGCGAATAGTGATTAATATTGTTTTACTGATTAATGTTATTATAATGATTAATATAAACACCAGAATATATGAGAGTAAATAATGGTTATTAAAGACACAAGAATATATCAGAGTAGATAATGATTAATGTTGAACTCTGTAAAATAAAGTTAAAACATGAAGAATACAATTTCCCTTTAGTATGCTCATCCCTAACTTCGTTCGTTCTCTTGTTTATTCGTTTACAGAATAATTGTATCGTTCATGTATTCCACCTGCAACGTCATCAGTCAGTAATGCGCAATTGATTGTATCGACGGTGAGCGTCTTGGTGTTTTAAATGCATGTTCTCATATTATTAGATATGGAATAGGTGTACTTTTCCATATTATGAACTCTGCATTTATTAAATGAAATGTTTCATAAAGCGCTGGAACACTTGCAGACAACAGAACGGCTTTAATTTGGTGATATTGTATGAGAACAATGAAATTTAAATGCTGTCTCCAGCGTCAACACCTTTAATTTGCTGATGGAAGAGAACAATGAAATTTAAATGCTGAGCTCCCTGACTTTTAAGAATGAAACGTTAGCGGCAATCCATACAAGGCTTTTATGATTAATATAAGGAATATTATTCCACGACAGGCTTTTATGCGTGTGTGTTCATCCCTAACTTCGTTCGTTCTCTTGTTTATTCGTTTACAGAATAATTGTATCTTTCATGTATTCCACCAGCAACGTCATCAGTCAGCAATGCGCAATGGATTTCATCGACGGTGAGTGTCTTGGTGTTTTAAATGCATGTCCTCAATATTATTAGATATGGAATAGGTGTACTTTTACATATTATGAACGCTGCATTTGTTAAATGAAATGTTTCATAAAGCGCTGGAACACTTGCAGACAACAAATTGCCTTTAATTTGCTGATATTGTGTGAGAGCAATGAAATTTAAACGCTGTCTCCGTACTTCGTTCGTTCTCTTGTTTATTCGTTTAAAGAATAATTGTATCGTTCATGTATTCCACCAGCAACGTCACCAAACCGTTGCTTTTATGATTAATATAAGGAATATTATTCCAAGACAGGCTTTTATGCGTGTATGCTCATCCCTAACTTCATTCGTTCTCTTGTTTATTCGTTTACAGAATAATTGTATCGTTCATGTATTCCGCCAGCAACGTCATCAGTCAGCAATGCGCAATGGATTGCATCGACGGTGAGTTTCTTGGTGTTTTAAATGCATGTCCTCAATACTATTCGATATGGAATAGGTGTACTTTTCCATATTATGAACTCTGCATTTATTAAATGAAATGTTTTATAAAGCGCTGGAACACTTGCAGAAAACCAATCGCCTTTCATTTGCTGATATTGTGTGAGAGTGTGTCTCCAGCGTCAACCCGTTTAAGGCACTCCGTGAGCTTGCTGACTTTAAGAATGAAACGTCGGCGGCAATCCATACAAGGCTTTTATGATTAATATAAGGATTATTATTTTACGACAGGCTTTTATGCGTGTATGCTCATCCCTAACTTCGTTCGTTCTCTTGTTTATTCCTTTACAGAATAATTGTATCGTTCATGTATTCCACCAGCAACGTCATCAGTCAGCAATGCGCAATGGATTGCATCGACGGTGCATTTGTTAAATGCAATGCTTCATAAAGCGCTGGAACAGTGACTATTTAAAAAGAGTCCTTAATGAAAGGGAAGTGAGACAAGTAAACACGCTGCCCAATTCTTCTTCTTCTTCTGTTTTACAGGATACAGCTGTTAAGCCAGGCGATTACGTTTACATCAAAGTAATAAAGAGGAAGACCTGGTCTAGCCAAGTGTTGATAACTACCCCGACCGCGGTGAAGGTCGCAGAAAGACCCTCGTGGATCCATCAAAGCCACATAAAGATACAACCTCCTCTGAACGACTCAGCAGAGTAGTGGGGAAGTCTGACTACAAAGGGGGGCAGTCTTTTAGTGACTGTCCGTCTCAACGTCAGTGAAGAAACCAACGATCCCTACTCTATTAGGAGTCAAGAAAACAGAGAAGGCAGCGGCTATGTGGACGGGTCGACGTTTCCGGGGCACCATGGGGACCCTTTTCACCCTGACTCTATTCGTTTCTCTGGTAGGAATGGCAAGATTGCAGGAGAACAGCGGAAAATCGAAAAAGGAAAAAGACAGTTTCTGGAGAACAATCTTCGAGGGGAAACATAAGAATACATATGACATAAATTTATGGTATCGGTATGCAAAGTACCTGGCACAGAGCGGGAATTACAGCAACTGTTACGTGTGTTCAAGAGATCTCCAGCACGAATCCACATGTGGTGCCAGTTCCTGTGAAAGATCCTTCTACCTTGTTTCCAGAATGTTTGGTGTCAGCATACTCTCCGACACCGCTGAACGTGTCTCTGGGAAATAAACTACCACTAACTGTGAATGCAACAAGTCTAACATTCAAGAATTTTCTGGCCTTAGAAATTAACACCACTAGCAAGATGTATGGTCCAATTCACGTGTCTCCCAAAATGAATTCCACATGTTACGAGAACTTGTACCGCTCCTGGCTAAAACTATCAAAGTAGGAAAAGTTCCAGGTTACAATTGTGGAGCCATATATTCACCATGCACTCAAAATGCAAAATCGCGCCATACTTCTAGGTTCGTAGTCCTCCATCTACGTTCCATTTTTCTAGTTGCTTTTTTTAGGGCTGCGGTGTGGTTATTATACCACGGTGCTGGCGTTCTATCTTTTATTCTTTTTAATCTAATAGGTGCAACAACTTCTAAAGTACCTGAAAAGGCTTTGTTTAATGTTTCTGTTACAGTGTCAAGATCTTCATTTTTGTTGATTACATTAAGGGTTTGATATAGATTTGGAAGATTGTTAATAAAACTATCTTTAGTGGTAGAGATGATTGTTCTGCTTGATCTGAACCGAGGTGTGGGACGAGCGGGTTTATCTAAAAGTACAGTATAGGTTATGAGGCAGTGATCTGAAATAGCATCGCTCTGAGGTAATATTTCTATGTTGTTTATGTTTAGTCCAAAAGATAGAATTAGGTCTAGAGTGTGCTTACATTTATGTGTGGGACCTGACACCTTTTGGCTAACACTAAGCGAATCCAGGATATCCATAAAAGCTATAACGTGAAGCATCTTTTGGATTATCAATGTGTATGTTAAAGTCACCAACGATTAGAGCTTTATCTACGGTGACTACTAATTCTGACAGAAAATCAGCAAATTCGTTGAGGAAGTCTATATGATGACCCGGTGGTCTGTAAATGGTAGCCATTATGAAGGACAAATGTTTGTTGCGACCGTTTGGGAGTGACATATTTAGCACCATTATTTCAAAGGAGTTAAATTTTCTAGATTTAAGATTAACACAGAATAGGTTGCTATAGATTGTAGCAATACCGCCACCTCTACCTTTCTGACGAGGCTCGTGCTTATAGTAAAAGTCTTGTGGAGTAGATTCATTCAGACTGGTAAAATCATCTGTTTTAAGCCAAGTTTCTGTCAGGCACAGCGCATCCAAGTTGTGGTCTGTAATAATTTCGTTGATAATGTGTTCTTTGTTAGAAAGTGACCTGATGTTAGCCATTTAGTTGCATCTATTTGTAGATTGTTTTCTAGTTTAATATTAATTAGGTTTGTGTATTTTGGTTTAGAGTATGCTATATTTTTGTTTTTGTTTGTTCGGGAAACAGACACAGTCTCTATGTGTTGATATGTGGGTTGTAAAAACTCTATATGCTGTGATTTATGTGGCCTAAGTGACATGTCGAGGCAGCTTGCAGACGGATGGTTAAGCCGATTGGTCTGCTTCCTGACCTGGGCCCCGGATAGTCAGATTTTACTCTTAAGACTATTGTTCAAATTTCTAGAGAGGACAGCAGCTCCTCCCCGGGAGGGGTGGAGGCCGTCTCTCTTTAACAGGTCAGGTCTCCTCCAGAAATATTTCCAGTTGTCTATATAACCTATATTGTTTTCCGGGCACCACTTAGACATCCAGCCATGCAGTGACAGTAGTCTACTGTAGGTCTCATCACCCCGGTAAGCGGGTAGGAGACCAGAGCATATTACGGTGTCTGACAAAGTTTTTGCAACTTCACACATTTCTTTAATATTATATTTAGAGATCTCCGATTGGCGGAGTCTCGTATCATTTGTGCCGACGTGAATAACAATTTTAGAAAATTTACGTTTAGCCTTAGCCAGCACTTTCAGTTTGGATCTAATGTCAGACGCTCTGGCTCCTGGTATGCATTCAACTATGGTGGCTGGAGTCTCTATTTCCACGTTCCGTAAAATAGAATCACCAATAACCAGGGCGCTTGACATGGATGCCTCAGCATGTGTGTGGCTGAGCGGAGAGAACCGGTTCGAGATAAAACTTAAGTCTATCACTTAAGTTTACATTTTTATCAGTTGAAGGCGTAAAACTGTTGTTTTATGAATGCATACCCGATCTCGGGTATGCATTTTTCTTATTTTTTTAAACATGCTTTTACTAAAGAAATATCGATACTGTTGCAAAACGACTCTTAATTTCTGGTTACCATGTTTTTTTGTTTATATTATTTATTGGGTTTGATTGTGTCAAGGGTTTCATTGCTGGTTGCGACACGTGCTTGGCTAACTAAAGTTAAACAACTCGCTAGCAGCAGCTATGAAATATGCCGCTTTAACACTTACTAAGCGCAATAACTGGGCCAATACATCAAACATATTAGGAAAATATCATTGTTTGGGTTAAGATAAGTAAGCATTGATTTTGCTTTTAAATAATAATGAAATTGTCAGGTCAGAGTATCGTCAGAGTGTCCTCAGACATTCAGAGATGTTATTGAAGATCAAGTTGTAGGTATAGCAGTTATGACTCTCTTACCAAGCAGCTGCAGAGTAGAGTTGATGACATTAAAAGGGGAAAAATCTCACTTTTCCAGAAAGGACAGACATCTAGCGCAAGTGAGGGAGAAAACCCACAATCCAAGATGATAAGAGTTGATACATATGGATGTATTAATTGGCAACCAAAGAGGCTACAACTAGGTGAAACTGAGGAGACTCAGACATGTGCACAAAAACACAAGCAAGAACACCAAAAGTATTGAAGGTAAAATGGTGGCAACATAATAAATGGAATGGAAACCCCTGTTCTGGTCAGAACAAAGAGTGGCCACTGTCTGTTTGAGATGTGTGAGTCATTTTATACCTCTTGTCCCATAAAAAGAAGAGCAAAATAGAGGACATTCTAGCAGGCATGGAAATTGCCAAAGCAAAGCATTTAGATGATTATCTTCCCGGATGTGAGATGCTGCTTCTGAATCGTTTCAATGGAGAACAGGCTAAGATGTTACTGATGGTTGATGGTGACTTCCCAGCACACCTTGCATTTTTGTGTGTGGTTTCATGATTTTTTTGTATATTAAATATATTGTGGTCTATATACTTGCTTTGTCTCATGTGTAATGAATTAAATGTTAAGCAAGTATCTTGCAAACACGAGCGACTCTTTTATCCATAAACCCATCCAAGGCACGTATTTTGACAACACATAGATGGATAGATAAATAATTGTTAATTTAGGAAATGAATGGACATTAAATATATAATAGAAGAACGGTCTAGATCAAATAATTTTATTTGATTTTAAGTTCATTACAACATGCATAACATGTGTGAAGTAACAGGAGCAAGATGAGTAGACAATGTGCACTTCTGGAATCTGTGAGAAGAAGACTGGTATTAGTACATTATGAACCATCTAATCCACCTATTTCTATTTTTTGAGTGATGTTAAGGAAATGATTTATATCTGCTCTGTTGGACATTCTTACCTTTTTGGACATTCTTATCTTTCAATGATTGACAACATCACATTTCTTGATTAGTCTACAGTGCAAGTAAACCTAGAGCAGATGTGAAAATCTTAGTGTTCTGTCTGATAATAAATCAGAATATTATAGTGATTTTTGAAGGATCATGTGACACCGAAGACTGGAGTAATGATTCTGAAAATTCAACTTTAATTACAGATATAAATAAAATTTTGATGTAATATATTATATTATACATTATAATATATTATTATATATTAATATATAATATAATAACTATAGGTAATAATATTTTCGCTTAAGATAACCAGTTCTAAACAGTTAGTATTAAACAATAAAGCTTGTATTTTTTAATTATTTGTGTTGTGTGTATACAGTTTTTCTAGCATTTTCTAGCACTGGACATGTCCAGTCATGTGCATATACATACAGAATTATTAAGGCTTTGCTCTATTTTTTCGCATAAATGTATGACGTAAAAACGTTCTAAGTCATCTATAAATAGAAGTGCGCAGCGCTGATTCTCTTTGTGGGTTTGAGTTCGGTGAGTGGTTCTGATATCTGTGTTGATTGACATTGTTTGTCATTTATTGTCATTTTGTGTTTGTAGGTGGCCATTAAGTACATTCCCAAAATGGTGTCAGACCTAATTGTGGACTCTGTAAGTATCAATCTGTTATTTAATGTATTTAACATGGATTTGCATATATTACTGCTGCCCAAAAATATTCAGAAACTTTAGCTGCACGTGTATTGTTTATTAATGTATTTGCATTAGACAATATCAAACTAAATATTTGTAGTGAACAGCACCCCAGAAGGCATTTCAGGTCCCAACTTTACAAGCAGGGTCCCTCTTTAATGTAAACTAAGGACCAGTGTCATCAGATAAGGCTACCAGAGAAACTGCCAGACACCTCTATAGGGCAGCCTTATCATCAAACTAAAACCCTCACCCAAAGATCCAGGCCAGCCTGGCCATAAAACTCCTCAGGACCTCCACATGTGGCGGGTAATTAACCGGCCATGCGGCAGCTTTGGCTAAAACAAAGGACACATCTCTACATTCCTTAATTTATAAAAATGGACACAAACATATTGGACATATCACATATTCATTCTGTACTCTTTGAGAACATACTTTGTAATAGTCATTTGTGTCAAATACGGAAGTTTTACAAATGCTATTTGCTGATGCTGATTTCATGCATGATAGTTTAATATCCTTTTGTCATGTTTATACTCTTTGTATTCAGGACAAAGCCAAAGGTATTTTGAAAGTGGTTTGGGAAGTGAGAATTCCATAGGTAAAACAGTGAAGACACAGTTTTAATGCTGTGCTTTACTCTATGCAAATACATTCACTTCACAAGCGAAAGGATGAGTGAGCCCTCTCTGACATCAACAGCCAATCACAGCCCTGCAACGGACAAGCGCCAAAATGCAATCTCCTCCTTATCTGAAAGGGGATAAAAGTACCCTTTCAACACAAATTCTTTGTTCTGAGTTTCCAGGCTGTGTGCTGGGAAGCATAACAGCAACACCCGTTCTGAGTTTTCTGGCCTGTGTGCTAGGAAGCATAACAGATCACCCGGTTCTGAGTCTCCCCGCAAGGACTGAAATAGAGAAACCACGTTCAGAGCCTGCTGTCCAGAAAGGCAATCCCAAACGTCTACAACAAGGTTAAGCCCAGGAGGGCAACCTTACTTCCAGGTACCTTCATCTGCGTGTTCCAGATCGTCAAGGACCTTCCGCACCAGCTTCAGGGCCTCATCTGCGTGTTCCAGATCGCCAGGACCCTTTTGGTGCTCCAGGAGATTAGCATCCCACAGCGCTTCGTGTTCAAGGCTGTTGAACGGATTCAGACTCCTTTGCCACTGCAACAAGGCCCAGCCTCACCAGTGGAGGACGTCGCCACCCTCGGACTGCTCACGTGAACGTAAATATCACTTACCAAACCTCTTTCTAGAGACCTTGGCATTAGTGTACTCTTTCAGTTCATTTCAGTTTATACCTTAGTTACCTGCATTCTTTTCATTCTTTACACACAACCTTAATATCCTTTAGCCCTTTAGTATCATTTAGTAGTGTATTAGTTATTCTTGTATGTCTTTTGTAAATAAATCCTCTTTTATTACAATTGTGTCTTCCTTGTGTTGATAATACAGTAAAAGGCTCTACAAGTTAGCACGAATCTCACGAAATCCTTCAGGTGATTTACTCCCTCCACTTTACATAATTTTTCTTATCATATTATTTATGATTTATGTTGGATTTATTCCAACAAATGTTGAGGTGGAATTCCTCAGCTGGTGCCCCGAGTTAAAAGGAGGGAGAGGTCATCTGACACACACACACACACACACACTTGAAGTGACGTGGGGTCAAGTCTCACTAACACCTCTAGTGTCCTGTGTGAGGCGTACTATTAATTGGTGCCCGTGTGAGGATCACTACATAATTGGTGCCCCGTGTGAGGATCACTACATATTACTTATATTACTTATCTTCCTCCATTGCAGGAAGGAAATTCTCATCCTTTGGAGGTGGCGCTTATGGTCAAGGCAAATTCAGGTCCAGCCTGCCCAAACATCCTGAGGCTGCTGAATTGGTACGAGCAGCAGGATGATTTTGTCTTGATCCTCGAGTGCCCTGATCCCTGTCAGGATCTGAATCAGTTCTATGATGACTTCTGTGGTTTGAACGTGGACTGGTCCAAGCCTATAATCCTTCAGCTGGTCAACGCTCTCAAGCACTGTGAGAGCCAGGGAGTCCTACACCGCGATGTCAAACCAGAAAACATCCTGGTCTCTACACGAGAGATCAAGCTTTTTGACTTTGGGTGTGGTGACTCGCTGAAAAAATCTGCCTACAAAGAATTTGCAGGTTGGTATTGGCATATATATGCTCACATATGATTTCAAGTGATATTTTCATTTGAACTTTATTTTTCACGGTTTTTGTCCTCTCAGGCACTTTTGACTATGCTCCACCTGAGTGGTTTCTGTGTGAGCGTTACCACGCTGGACCAGCGACTGTGTGGTCTTTGGGAGTGACTCTGTATGAGATCGTGTGCAATGAGCTCCCTTTTAAGACCACCAAGCAAATCACAGAACATGAACTGGTCTTTCCATCATACCTTTCTGAAGGTAAGTGGTCTTACTTATATCACTACTTATATTGCACTGTAACATATATGTTGACACATTATTAATTATTACTATTAACATAAATACTAATATAAACACTTTTACTAACTAGACAGATGACAGCCGATACAAAATTGGGTAACTTTGATGAAATAGTCAAACAGTCAAAAGTACAGCAGGTAATGGCAGTTCTTGAAGTATGAGAGAGTTCAGGTAAGTATTCAAGTTCAACACACTAATAGAGACTTAGATTGATATAGTAACAAGAGTTTCTTGCAGATATTAACAGGATTACCATGTAGGCTGACGACAGAAGACAGATGACTGGTAACAGGTAAGTATAATTCAATTAAAAATCGTGCATTTTCACTTTTAGTTTCTAATGAAAAATTTACCAATTTACCAATCATGATATGCGTTTGGAGTCATTTGCCATTGCCAGGGTAAAGCTTTTAGGTGTACCAATTGACCCAAGTGAAATTTTTAATTCAGATTAATCAAAACAACGTGATTATTGTCACGGAGTCGATGCCTTCAGCATCGGATTCCGTTCATCACGTCACACGCTCTGCTTCCCCGGAATTTTAAGAACTGCATTACCCACATTCCATTGCACCCCGCACACCTACCGACAATCTTCTGCACTCAGCCCCGCAAACTCGCACCGTCTGTTTTGTCATTATGTTGGACTTATTTCTGGTATTATTTAAACCCTGTCTTTTGTTCAGTTATTTGTCTGGTGTTGTTGTTTTGTACGTGTGGTAACCCTGTAAAGGTATTTACTAAGTTCTCTGTCAGTCAGCCGTGCATTTACTGCCTGCTTGTATTTTTCCCCTCTGAAGTGAGGTCTGTACCAGTTTTTGTATTTCCACTGATGAAGTTCAGTAAAAGACTTATATCTGATACTCTCGTGTTTTGTCTCATCTGACCACGGTAACAATTATACTTTCTCCAGTAAGCTCTATTAATAAATTTAGAACCATGTATCTTTCTTTTACTATACCTCCCAAAGCCAAAGAAGTACAATTTAAAATATTAAAAAAAAATTATCCATCCTAAGAATTTCTTAGATTTAAAATTGGTCAAATTTGGTCTGATTTGTATATGTGGCTTAAAAATGATTGCTCTGATGTTACTTTTCTACAAATGACATATTTTTGGTATTTTAATAAAAGATATACACAATACATTTTTGTTGATTCATATTTTCATTCTGGGTACATTTTATATAAATAAATATAATAATTCTAAGAGCTACAGTAGACAATCACAAAACAGTAATCATCAGTAATTTCATGTTTAAACATGATTTTACAAATAATTTTGAATACCTGTGATGTTAAGCATCAATGTGCTGATTTTGCTCTGGTAACTTTCATAGTCCAACTCCACCCTGCAGATATACCGCTGGATATCAGTCAATTGTGCGTCACTGCCTTGGTCAAACCTTAGTCACTACCCAAGGAAAGGTTTCCTTTTCTAGGGTTACCGTGGAGCCAAAATCACTTCAGTGATTTCGGATCAGAGCAATTATGATTCTGCCCAATCATCTGGTTCTGCACACTGCAGTAAAAAACAGGGTTTGGAAAGTTCAGCTGTATCAACTTGACAGTGATTTTACCTCTGTAAGTATCTTGTTTTGGGTGTTTGAAGGCATAGGGGAGAATCACATTTTGTTTTCTGTTTGTTTTTTTAGTTTTTAAAAAAAAGGCTGGAATCAGTTTCTTTATATACAAGATAAATAAGATAGAGGAGATCCTTCAAACTGTCTGTGAAATATTATGAGGAATTCTGTTTTCACAGCAGGTGTTTTCACAACACTCTTTATTAAAATGTCATTATGATATATAACACAGATCAGAATAATAATTAGATTTGTTCACTTAGTGTACACACATGCAACAAACGTGTGTTTACAGGAGCTCTTACATGCAACACAACAGAATAGAGACCTCAAGAATATACAGTATATTGTATTTCAAGAGAAACATGTTTTTCAATCCATATTAGAGAGTTTTCTTTTTTTAGTACATTATATCACAAAAAACAAATAGTGCCTTTTTCAGAAATGTGATTAAACGAAGTTAAATGGCAATAAAGACCAGAATACCTCCAATGGCACTTTTGTAAGAGTAAGAAAAAAGTCAATATACGCCATTTTCTTTAAAAAATTACCAAAAGTCCCTATTTGGCATTAGCAAATAAGTATACTAAACAGATGAAATACAAGTAAGTCATTTTGCTCTGAAGCCTCATTAGACACATCAAAAAGAAGAAGAGGAAAACGATGAGGAACCTCTTAAGTACCGAAACGTGGAGTAATCTGTCCACCGTGTTTCACAGTGCACACACAGAAAATCACAAAAAGAAATCAGGCAACAACAGCTCATAATCATCTACTGATAAAATACAGAAGCTAAAATAAAGGAGAGACCAAAGTATAACTTATAACATGATTACAATTTTACATTTATTTTAGCAGGTGTAAGATCCTCTTTGTGAAAATGTGAGTGATTTAACAAAATGTTTTTTTCATTTAAAGTTTACCACATAACAAAACATTAAGGCTAAGTGCTGCTGTATCCACTTGAGAGTGATCTTGCCGCTGTAAGGATCTTGTGTGTGAGAATAACTTTTTGATCCATGAAGCTGTTGACCTGATGCTGCACAACTACATTGATCCAACGTGTCAGTTCCCCTTTGTGTAGATTTTTCAGTTAAATGAGAAACAATGAAAACTACATAGCGGCTGCTATGTGTTAATGACTATTAACTTGTGGCATTGCAACGAAAACTACTGCCAAACTAATGCAAACGACCATATCACACCATTCTGTGTGCAGCAGATTGTCGGGGCAATTATTTTTAAGCCTTCACAATTACATACACCCCTGCAAGGACGCGCATCTGTACGCACTTACGCAAGCACGCAGCAGGAAAAAGCGCCAAGTGACGAGATGCAGCTGACATGTAAACTATCTGTTGTGTTTCAGATATGGAAAAGCAATGCATTGGAAAGGTACCGTCAAAATCCTTTTTCAACTTATTTAAACATACAACTTAATGCTAAAATATAGCCGGAGTGTACATTTTGATTGACGTCCGAAAACAACGCAAGTAATGTAAGTAAGGTAAGACGTTACTTCACCTAGTCGCTGAGTTTTATCTTTAAGTTTTCACGGTACTTTACGGTACACCATTTTCACGCTGTTTATTATTGCATTTCTAAGAAAATTTTACTTGTGCTAGCTTTTGAGTGGTCGTTTATGGTGTGTGTGTGTAACCGTATGCTTCTGTAGTCTGCATTGTGTTGAAAATTAGCGAATGGAAAGCGCTGGATTGGGTCTCTGCATAAAGAATGTATTTTTATATAGACAGGCCGTCATGACAGCTTCAGCTCACACATCAGTAACACTGTCAATAAAAATAACATTCCCAAATATACCAATCCACAACAATGATATACATGTTAAATATATATGACATTACATCTGTAAATAACTAACAAAATAAATAAAAACAACTTAAACATTATTTCTGTGTGTGAATTTTTTCAACCGATGCTAATTACTAATCTGTAGCAGGGAACACAGCGCACCTCTTTCGTTCGGGAGAAAGATTAGTGATGTCCGGTTCGCGAACGAATCGTTCTTTTTAACCGGTTCTTTTCAGTGAACTGGTCGAACCAGTTCACCAAATCGGTATGAATCGTTCGAAACGGTTCGCATCTCCAGTAAGCAAACACTAAGCCACAATTACTAAAGTTACTCACTTTAGTACTCACTTTAGTTTGAACGAACGTACACACGGCCTGTCACGGTTCTTGTTCTCGAGTCAAGAACCAGTTTTCGGATAATCAGTACACAACCGAGAACCGCTTCTTTCGGACGTGTCGGATTTGAGAACCGATGAGCTGATGATACTGCACATGCGTGATTCAGCGACAGCGTGTGTAATCTGAACTACTGAACAGCACAGCAGCACCGCCCGCCACAGGTGTCTGAACTCTGAACCGGACAACTGATGCCATCGTGAGCGCGGGTGAAACGAGGATAATGGGCCAATCCGGCGAAACGTAAGTTTACTTAATTACAAATAAACCATAATGGATTATACATAGTAAGTGTAGCATAGTTTCTGCGCTGATGAAGACTAATTTATTGATGTCATAGCTGTAAAACATCCTTGTTTGCAGATCACTGCCTGTATATGTGTTGATGCAAAAAACAAATTGTAAGAAAAGTATCAGATTATGATGTTTTAATGGTATGATTACTGATTTCATATTTGAATGTGTTAAGCCCGCGATAGACTTGACGCCATTACGTCATCGCTAATGACGTCATTAAGAACCGGTGAACCGTTTTTTTCAACCGGTTTATTGAATCGAACTGTCCGAAAGAACCGGTTCGCAGAAAAGAATCGAACTTCCCATCACTAAGAAAGATGGAAAAGACCCTTGAAAGAGCAGTAAGGCAGGTACGGGGACCATCACCTCCTTACAGACATATTTTAATGTATTTTTAGAAACACTGGTTTAAACAATTGTAGAACAGCATTGAATGCATTTTAACAGGAAAATCTTGTGAAATTAAACCATTTTAACCTTGTTACATGTGTGTTACGTTAATGTTTACGTTTCGTTTCACTGTACAGGATTTAGATTAATCCAGGACTAGTACTAAATTAGTACATTCAAGTAGTTTTTACAAATATGTCTTACAATCTTGAGACAATGGCACTGATAGATTTTAAGATATGTCTGTGCAAGTTGTTTTCAGTTAAGAAAGCTCAAACAGGCATTTTAGTCTGGCACACCAAGAAACCGCCCCTAATGTTTAAATCATTTAGTCTAAAGTCTGTTGGAGAGTTCAAACAATTACGCAAGTTGTTTTTCCTTGTCTCAATAGAACAAGAGTTCAGTTGACGCATGAATCGTGAAAAACAAACCATAATGTTGAAGCTTATTTCGGTTTTAATGCTCAATATGTGGGCCATACTAGGAGAAGATATACTTTCACCAAACATAAACATCCTTGCTGAACTGGAGAAGATAACAAACTTAGAGATCAGGATGCAATCTATGGAAAATGAAATGGAACAACTAAAGATGAAGAATGCAGGTAATGATTGTGTTTTTGTCTGTTTTTTAGACCATATTGTGATATTGATATAACATATACAAATGAGTTCCCATAAAATTCCTATATTGTCCTGAAATAGAAAACATATAATTTTGTATCGTTTTGCTCTTTCAATTGTACAAACTGATCAAACCTGATTTCAACTGGCTAATTTCTATAGATGCTTTTTAACAATTTCCAGTGAAATGCAATAATTACCCAGCAACACAACCAAAATACTGTGAATGGATTTAAATATGACTTTTAGCACTATAGGGTGACCAAAGATCATTTCAGCTTATTCTTATTTCAGCACAGGAACTGGAGCTGGAGGCCTTGAATGTTAAATTGAATGAGAGAAAGACAAAAATGGATGAACTAATAAAAGAAAATGAAGGTACCAAAATTATATTTAAGAGCCGCACACCAAAACTTAGACAGACAGATGCCATATTGTTTCAAAAAACATTTCATCTTCATCTACAATAATTGTTTTAGTACAGGCAACGAAGCTGGAGGCCTTGTATGGTACAATGAATGACATAAAAATCAAAATGGATGAATTAAATGGTAATGTAATACATTTTTGTATATCTATATTCTTAAAATGTTATGATTGCAAATGCTATTTATTAAAAACCTAAAGACTTGAACAATACAAACATGCCTGTAATTAAATAATTTGTAATATATTTTATGTCTCAGCTTCAAAAGTGGCTTTCTCAACATCTCTGATGTCCTCTCATGCGCCTCAAAGCAGTTTACACACATTGATTTACAAACACATCTTTCTCAATACTGGAAATGCCTACGATCCAAGCACAGGTACACTTTATCAGTTCATAAAATCATCAGTGTTGTTTTTATAAAACTCTAGTCTAATTAAAAAGATCTGTTTAATCATTTATTTGTACACAGGGATCTTTACAGCACCCATGAGGGCAGTGTATGTATTCAGAGTCTTTTCAAAGGCCTATGGGAATCGAGATAAAGCTGTTGTCGCAGGTCTTTTTAAGAACGATCAGCATGTGTTTTCTACATATGCACGTCAAGATGGTGGTTTTATCAGCTCTTCAAATGGAGTTTCGCTGTTGCTGGAAAAGGGTGATAGAGTATATGTAAATCTCTATCCTGGATATTGGATTTTTGACAATGAACACCATCATAGTACCTTCAGTGGACACCTGCTTTTCCTAATTTAAACAGAACCTGCACAGAGTTTAATCACTACAAAATAATACCTGTTATTTTATATCAGGACTGTCTTACAAGATGTTTATCGATGTGATATCATTTTCATATGTTTCATGTTTACATAAGTTTATTTATGTATACTTTCTAAACTCAAATGTTTTCTCTACTTAAACAATCACTTAAACACTGCTTTAAACTATAATTTTCAACCTATAAAATTCATAAAAAGCTTAACAATAAAGTGTACAGGACTTAAATTATGTGTCCAGAATGATGTGAGAAACACCAGTAAGCCTGTTTTAATTGTTCATGTTTGGTCAAAGAACAAGATCAGTATCAGACAGGGATCTTAACATAGTGATGGGTTTTCAAAACTTCAGCTTTATTTATTAACCTCTTTTCAGTTATTTGTTAGTTTCTGGACTTGTTGGAAACATTGCAAGCTGATGAAAGTTGCTGATCCAACAATATGGACTCGAGTCAAAAGCAGCTATATGACAGAGCACAATAAAACTGATTGTCCATTAAAATGAACTGACTTTAAAATAATCCATGACTGTTTTTATCAGCTCTGCTGATGGATATATACAGGTGCTGGTCATACAATTAGAATATCATCAAAAAGTTGATTTATTTCACTAATTCCATTCAAAACGTGAAACTTGTATAATGTATACATTCATTCCACACAGACTGATGTATTTCAAGTGTTTATTTCTTTTAATTTTGATGATTATAACTGACAACTAATGAAAATTCAGAAAATTTGAATATTGTGAAAAGGTTCAATATTGAAGACACCTGTAATCAGCTAATGAACTCAAAACACCTGCAAAGGCCTTTAAATGGTCTCTCAGTCTAGTTCTGTAGGCTACACAATCATAAGGAAGACTGCTGACTTGACAGTTGTCCAAAAGACGACCATTGACACAAGGAGGGCAAGACACAAAAGGTCATTGCAAAAGAGGCTGGTTGTTCACAGAGCTCTGTGTCCAAGCACATTAATAGAGCAATAGGGATAACCGCAATAGGGATAACCGCACCCTGGAGAGGACTGTGAAACAAAACCCATTAAAAAATGTGGGGGAGATTCACAAAGAGTGGACTGCAGTGGACCACTACGCACAGACGTATGCAAGACATGGCTTTCAGCTGTCGCATTCCTTGTGTCAAGCCACTCTTGAACAACAGACAGCGTCAGAAGCGTCTCGCCTGGGCTAGAGACATAAAGGACTGGACTGCTGCTGAGCAGGGATGGACTGGGACCAAAAATCGGCCCTGGCATTTTGGCCCAGACCGGCCCACCACCACATAAGATCACAAATACCACCCGTCCTTGCGCTGCCCTGAATATGTATACCAACTCCTACTCTTTAAAACTACTAACGCCATGTAATGTGTAACTTCAGTATCTGCCTGAAGAGCTTGTTTTTTTTTGTCACGCAGCTTTTCTGCACCTCCTTTACGTTCCTTCTCCATCACACTGAAACTGCGTGCAGGCAGAAATCCCATAGATGATGCTGTTCAAAGATATGATTGGGCCAGTCCAGTGTCAATCAAGAAAACAACCAATGGGCCACTGAGCTACGTGTTTCATGGGCCAGAAGGAAAAAAACCTAGTGATATTTTTGACTAAAATGTTTTGGGCCAGCAGCCCAGTGTCAATTGAAAAAACATTGGGCCGCCTATCTAGGCCTACCACTTTTATGGGCCTGTTCATGGGCCGAGTAAATTTTGCATTTCCTTTGGAAATCAGGGTCCCAGAGTCTGGAGCAAGAGAGGAGAAGCACAAAATCCACGTTGCTTGAGGTCCAGTGTAAAGTTTCCACAGTCAGTGATGGTTTGGGGTGCCATGTCATCTGCTGGTGTTGGTCCACTGTGATTTCTGAGGTCCAAGGTTAACGCAGCCGTATACCAGGAAGTTTTAGAGCACTTCATGCTTCCTTCTGCTGACCAACTTTATGGAGATGCAGATTTCATTTTCCAACAGGACTTGGCACCTGCCCACAGGGCCAAAGCTACCAGTACCTGGTTTAAGGACCATGGTATGTGAAGTGGAAGATGCGATATGCCAGACCCAACAATGCAGAAGAGTTGAAGGCCACTATCAGAGCAACCTGGGCTCTCATAACACCTGAGCAGTGCCACAGACTGATCGACTCCATGCCACGCCGCATTGCTGCAGTAATTCAGGCAAAAGGAGCCCCAACTAAGTATTGAGTGCTGTACATGCTCATACTTTTCATGTTCATACTTTTCAGTTGGCCAAGATTTCTAAAAATCCTTTCTTTGTATTGGTCTTGAGTAATATTCTAATTTTCTGAGATACTGAATTTGGGATTTTCATTAGTTGTCAGTTATAATCATCAAAATTTAAATAAATAAACATTTGAAATATATCAGTCTGTGTGGAATGAATGTATACATTATACAAGTTTCACTTTCTGAATAAAATTAGTGAAATAAATCAACTTTTTGATGATATTCTAATTATATGACCAGCACCTGTATATATAATCAGTCTGCAATGCATTTTAATTTTAATGAAATAAAAAGTAATGTAATAAACATATTTAATCAAATAAAAGCATGGAAAGGAAAAACAAACCCAAAGATTGCCAACAACCACAGGATTTATTATTTAAAGTGCAGCTTGACAAGAAAAATGAAAGAACAGAAAAGGCACTGAATCTCTGGAGTGAAGGTGTAGGAGAGAAACAGCAGCGTCATGCATGAGGTCTTTCATTTAAGACCCTCATACTACAGTGAAGGTGTAACAAACATTCTGGACATCCACATGGCAACAAATAGATCTTCAGTCCAATATTCTGACCAAATTTCTAACATGGTTTTTCTTGTTCAGTTTTGCATAATTATCAGCAATAGGGGTTTGCAGCCTTCGTTCATTTCGTTCACTGTTGCAAACCTTACTCCAGATTCTCCAAAACTACCTCAAGTTAAAAACGAGAAATTAAGAGGAAAGTGGACATCTGACAGCTTGCTATTATTTCACTTACACAGACACTTCAGCACTCTGTATATGTAGGGCAGTGTTATATGTAGGGCAACTGTTAAAATCGCACAAAACAGAATAATAAATTCAGCAGAAGACACACACAGAGTAAAATACAAGTAGAGTAGAAAAGCACGTTTTTCATACAGCTACATATGTTACATATGGACTGTTTACAGTGTATTGCTGCTGCTTGGCTGTGCTTGGAATGGAATACTAGATTTACTAAGCAATACTATATACTGTATACTATTTTAAGAAGAAATAGTATGTAAAACAGCAGTACATGGCATGAGCTCATTCTGTTGCGTGTTTGATTCATCATCCATTAGTCATCGGTGATTCTCAGCATATATATGATGTCAGCAATGAAAGCTCATGTTAAGCGTATTACATTGTGGGTTACAGTATCACATGCATGTGATGGCAGATGTAGTAGAAAATTTCATGCAAACAGAAAGTCTGCATACTGTAAAAGTAGTGTGTCGTATGCCGTTCCAAACATAGCCAACGCATTTCTTCGCTCTCACACTACTGCATTCAGTGTGAAAGCTCTGCTCCTCTGTTAGCACAAATATCCTACTGATCAATACATTACATGATGGAGACATTTAAAAGCAATAGAAACACATACCATATACACAGTCTCCCTTGTTTACATTCTGATTATGAGCTAATATTCAAAACGTTTGTCTTGCTTTTCGTTGGTCAGCCCTGACAAACACATAAAAACAGGATGTACTGTACATACCGTAACATTAAAATTATGACAATTATACAAAAGACTGGTGTGCTTTCAATCCAAAATTAGTCCAACAAATTCCATTTCAGTATGCTGGTTTTCACTAAACTGGTCCAGTAACTAAAAATGTGCTTCATACTATGAGTTCAATTAGGTTATGATGACTCATGATGGTGTAATATTTACAGTATACAGTAGCAGTACAGTAGAATTAATCAAAATTAGCACCTGGCCAGAGGTTGCTGCCATATCTATGAACGACACGTATAATCTCACAAGCACATGCAAGTTACGATAGTAAATCAATGACTCAGGAGTCCCTGATGACTAACTTATGAAGAAAAGCCTTTCTTTGTAAACAAAATCTGCTTTTCAAAAGACCTTTGTACAAAAACTTAGAAATTTTCTAATAACTTGTGTCAGTTTGAGGTAGTTCAGTGCAATTCCCACCCAGGTTTGGAATTTGACGCCAAACTTTTAAAACAAGACACATTTACATTTGAATTCTAATAACACTGAATGTATGAGCGAAAGCCACCATGCTAAACAAATCCAAAGACTAATGTAAAAGAAGGTGAAATTTTGCATTCATATCAGCTGAAAGATCAGGTATGTTATTGTACTTAACAGTGCAAAGCCCAGCACACAGTGTGTGATTTTCATCCAAATTTGAGCCGATTTCTGAGTCGTATGACTGTTTTTTGAGTTAGGACGAATTTCAGCTTTGTTGTGCGTTGTGTCGTGAAGTGTACAGGTAAAAATAAGTATAAAATAAAATAAATAATGACCACATTTACATGCACATAATTTGTCCATATTCTGGTTAAGACTTTTTGCTGTATTTCTGCACACATGTAATCATCATATTCCGAATAAATTCTGAATTCACCATCAGAATTTTTTTGTTATAAATATGCTTCGTCAAGTATTTGTCTTCAATAGCTTGAATGTAACGTTAACAATGTAACGACGTGTGTGTAAAAACTCTCTTTAAATGTCACAGGATTGGATTTCTGTTATTTATGTAATTTCTTCCTGGGTTAATACATTTACATGATTCATATATAATCGGAATATGACCAAATTTCAATATTCACTGGAAATGTTATAAATATGGTCAGTGATATATGGATGAGTAACAAGATTTCATTTACAATGTTACATCAAAAGTTACGGTTACTCTGGGTGACCGACATGTATGTTTAATCCTATTTTAATAATGATAGATTATTCAAAAATACTGATATCAAGCAAAATGTTTGAACCAGTTCAGGAACAAACAAGCACCATCCTGATGTTAAACGATTCATTTTTAAATAATCATTTGATTTTAGAAATACGATAGACCAGGTATTCATTAGGTCTCAAACAAGCACCAGTGTGTTAAAAACTGTAAAAAAATCCACTACACGATACAATGTGACTCCAAAATCAGAAAACGTACAAAACATCTATGCATATTCGTAATAAGAGAAAAGTATTTGTGCTGTCTGGTGACTTCTGGCGAGTGATGTCACTTGCTTTTGAAACCATAAATATGGTTTAGACGCTGTGTGAAAAACAACTAAAGGATGATGTTTGTTAAATATACAACAGTCGATCTGTATGAATCACAGCTGTGGTGTCCACTATGAATGCACTACAGTTTGATGTTGACCTTTATGACTCCTGTAGTTGTAAAGTTATAAATTCTTGAATGCATTTTTTATACTGTTGCTCAGTGTGACTCTGGGAATGAGAGTATTGACCTGATTGGCCAAACGCTCCCTCTGAACCTCTCATCTCCTCATTCATCTTAGCCAAACGTAACCTGAGAGGAAGAAAGAAAAAACATATTTTAAGTGTGGATACATCCCAGTTTGACAGGAAAATACAAAGTATTAATACAGGAGTGGGAATCAGTTTATGGGTGTAACATACAGCGTGACAATGTCTGCATTGGCAGCTTCTACCGCGATGGATAGCGGACTTCTGCCGTCAATGTCCACAGTGTTCTGCTTGGCCCCTCGCTTTAGAAATAGACAAACTTGACTGACAAAAGATAAACGCAGAGGAAAACGGTTATTTTAGTACTTTACAATGTCTTTAGCCTGCTAAGAAAACAGTGGAAACCATTAAAGAAATGTAATGGAATCTCTGGGTCTCTGCTGGTAATCTGTTGGTTTCTACTGGTGGGATGTTATCTCGCGGATAGAAAGTAATAAAACACCATTAAATCCCACTGGTATAAAGCCCAAAACACACTACATAATAGAATTCGTACTGGTTTTAATGGTAAAAAGTTGGTTCATAATGGTATTTATTCTTATTAAATTACCCTGTGTGACCGAGTATTGTGGCGTGATGCATTGGTCCTCTGCCACGAATATCCTGCTGGTCCACGTTGGCAGCGTTTTGAAGCAGAAACTCACAGGTGATCAGTGAACCCTGAACACACACAGATATAGACCCTATAGTGTACATTCAAATCTGATTCATTAGATGCATAATGACAGAAGCACAAACCCCCTGTACGGCTTGTATGAGTGGAGTCCGTTTGTTGTCTTCACCGTTGACCCAGTTGACATCAGCTCCGTGAGCCAGCGCCTCCACCATGTCTGTCAGACTGCAGGCGCAGGACGCCCAGTACAGCAGAGGTCCAGATGAGAAATCAGTCAGCTCAGAGAAGACTGGAGGAGAGTGTGTCTGATTCACAGACATGGGTGAATCAGACTCCTGGGGCTCTGAAACAGTAAATTCAACTGATATTATATAGCATACAATTACAATTGGATCTTTTCAGGAAACTTAAATTTAATTTTTGGAGCTAAATCAACATTTTTTTTAATGTATTTGTTGATACAGGATACAGTATTAATACAGGAGTGGGAATCAGTTTATTATGTATATAATTTATTACCAATACATTTTCATGGGTTATATAAAATCGAGTTGTATATTCAGGTGTTGCCTTTATGATGACATTTCCACCCTTTAAAAATATGCTCACATTGGTTCCAGTTGTGATCAGCTTTTTCTTCGCTAATACAAACGTGATGTTGTGTGGTGATATGAGCTACTAAAGGTCACTAGTAGCCATTTTTGAACTGTATAAACTGATATAATAAAATAATGTATTAACTTACATATTTGGATTAGAAGTGATGTGATATATATATATATATATATATATTTTTTTTTAATTTACACAATTAATTAATTAATTAGTAAATTACATTTATATAATTAATTCAGTTAAAATATAAAGTAATTATATAATTCAGTTAAAATATAAAATAAATAAAAACATATTTTAATTATAAATGAATACTACTGTCACGGATATCAGTACTCAGTCCTCAGCATTGGGTTCTTCAGTTCCTGTCACCCGTTCACTTTCACCGGACTTCTGAACTCAATATCCCATGATCCATTGCACCGCACCCGCCACCATTTTGTAATTGTTTTCACCTGCACCTGTTAATTTGGACTATTATTTAAACCATGCCTTTTTGCCCTTTTCTTTGTCTGGGATTAATTTTGTGTACATGTGTTATGCAAGTCTTTATCTCTGTGAGCGTTGTTGGAAATCTCTTTGCATGTACCTGAAAAGTTTACCTGTTGGATTATCTCAGATGTTATTTGCCTGCACCTGGAAAGTTTACCTGTTTGGATTTATTGCCTGCATCGCTGACGGTCAGCTGCCGGAACCCATTTGGAATTGTATTCTCTCTGTGTTTATACCCGAGTTACCTGTTGGATATGTTTGTATCTTGATGCTGGGATTTCATTCTGTTTGACAACTTTTGCATGCGCTGTCCATTTGACAGCGCTTAACATTCGTTCAGTAAACCTGCCTGTTTGAATTCAACTATCTGACTCTGACTCTTGTATTATCCATAACAACTGCCTTATGTAACTAATCACTTTTAATTCACTAATTTTACAGCACAAATCGAGCTACTTTTTAAAAATGAACTGGTTTTACTCGAGACACATAATTAAAACTGTTAGGGCTGAATATATGATCTTTGTCCATATACAGGTTCTCAATAAAATTATTGCGCTCTACTAAAATACTAATGCAAGATTCACCTGTCAGCTCCGTATTTATATATTTTTAAAAATGCTATACAATGTGCATTACATTCTTTATTGATGTTCATGTTCCCACCTGATTCACTATTGAGGCTATTGCTGGAGGGTGTGGAGGCCAGCATCTCTCTGCTTCCATCTGCACTGTTCTGAATCCCACTGTCTGCACTCCTCACTGACACATAAACACAAGAAAAAACTTCTGACCTCTTCAAACAACCGCAGCAATGAAGACAGAGCCGAACTGTAAACACTGATCTGAGATGATGGCAAGGTTCAGTACTTACGGCTCCGCAGCTTTGAGGACGTGTCAAAGTACGAGAAGAGAGAATCAAGCTCGTCAGGGCAGAACAGCGAGTCGCGCCGCACCTCCTGACCACTGAGGGAAGCTGTTGACAGTGGATCAGAAAGAGGAAAAAATATGTTATTAAGCATTATTGAGTGGGTGAAAAGGAGCATGCGATTCCTGTCCCACCTGTGGTACTTGAGGTGGTGCGCAGTTTGGGTGTTGGAGGGGGCGGCCGCGGTGGCAGAAAATCCACGTTCCCCTTCACACGCTTGTCATGTTTCCTCAAGGCCATGATCTTTTCCTTCTGCTGCTGAGCTGAAGGTTTCAGGACAAACCTCTTCTCTACATACTTAGCTCGGATGAAGGCTTCAATCTCCTGTCTTCAATGTGACACATAGAAAAAAAAAATCTGTCATTACGAGTCAATCTGTCATTTGGACTACTCATGTAGTCCAAATGATTTATAATCATGCAGTGTTGGTTATAAAACTAAGTCCAAAGTGGTTAAATGTACCTTGGATCTCCAGGCTGAGGTTTCTTGCCACCCATCTCTTCTCGCCGAGCTTCATAGATGTGATTAATGACACTGTTGCCCAGCTCACACATTAACTGCAAAACAACAAAAAATGTTACAAACTGTTAAACAAATTACACAAATAAAAAATCCAATTCTGACTGATTATACCTTAAGTAACTCTGGCTCCCATGAATCCAGTGTGAGAGATCGCACCTTTGAGTTGTGAACTCCTAAACTCCTGAGAAGAAAATATAAGACACTAAATGAGTAGCATTTAGCATGCAGTGGTAATTTGTAGGCAACTATCAGACAGTTAATCATCCAGTAATTACTTAATTACTTCATCACGAAGCAAAAAGAAAATGAACAGTGTTGTTCAAATTAATTATCACGTTAAACCTTATTACTGAATTTCAACACGAGTCTAATCCTGACAACAATCCCAGAGCCTCTGAAGTGAATCCAGTACATGTTTTACTCTAGACATATAACAGAGCGTCTTCAAGGTTACAACCCAGGAGACAAAATATGTCCTAAGAACGCTTTGCTAACATTTCCTTAACGTTATGAAAACATTATTTCTGAATGTTTCTGAACGTTTCACTCATAACTAGCAATGACCTATAATGTTGATTAAGCAATATTTTTTACTGAAAGACGAGGAAGTCTAAACATTACAATGTTCTTAAAAAACCCACTGTTGCCTCATGATATGTTTTTGTATTCACAGTTCTGGGTTACTGATTTCGCCTTGTTTGCAAGTTTGACCGATTAACTGTGTCTGCTTTTTTACTACGTGTCTTCCCACTTCTTTGGATTTGTTTATTAAACTTTATGGTTCGGTTTCCTGGACAGGGTTTAGATTAATTAGAGACTAGGCCTTAGTTAAATTAAGACATTTAAGTAGTTTTTATAAACATGCCTTACAAAAACACATTACTGCTGTGAGTCTTGCAACAAAAGAATTGCCATTATCATATTTTAAGATATGTCAGTGCAAGTGCACTCTAGTGTAGTCATTTATACAAAACTTTGTATAAGAAGTACCTGTGAATGCCTGAGCATTCGATACATAGCGTGATGCCGAGGTTGATGCTGGCCCAGCGTGGATCAGACTGTCCACAGTCACAGCAGAACTCATTTCCAGGGATGGCCTGCACCCTCTGTAGAGCACTTTCAACTTTACCCGGCTTCACAGACTCACAGCCCGAGTCCAGACTGCCCAGAGACGCAGACGACTGCCTGTCCAGACTCTACACGATCACACACATACATGTACTCACATATTAACACTTTATGATGTTCCTGATTTATTAGATTTTAAATAAATTACTTTCTTTTTTTTGGTCAAAAGCTGGTATTAAAGAGAAAAATCTAAATTATGGCCCAAAAAATAAACCCCCCCAAAAAAATATTATGTCATCATTTTTTCACCCTTATGTCATTCAAACCCTGTATATGATTCTTTCTTTTGTGGAACACATATTTTGCGAAACAATTTTTTGTTTTGCAAAACACATATTTTGCACCCATTGACTTTCATTGTACCTTGTGTCCATACTATGAAAGTGAATGAGTGCCGATAACCAGCGTTTTGCAAAATATCCTCTTCTGTGTTCTGCTAAAGCAAGAAAGTCACACAGGTCTGACATGACATGAGTGTGAGTAAATAAAATAATTTTTATATTTGGGTGAACTATCCCTTTAAATGAGTTAAATATTTGAAAACACATATGGACTCACGACAGCATCTTCCTCTCCGTTTTCTCTGTAGGCGGTGGCGATGCTGTTTTGCACGGCTTTGATCCACGCCTGCCGCAGCTTCTCTGAGTCAGCCTGCATCATCCAGCTCCTGATGAACAACAGACATCATGTGAGCCATCTTTCCATGCAACACGCTCTTCCTTCAGTTATATCTCTCAATGACATGACTGAAAATGTTGGTCTCATACATACTTGGAAGGGGACACGACTTCAAAACAGAAGCGCCGCTCCACGTCCTCGCAGGGTTTCACAGTGCAGAGTCTCAGATCCTCCACCACTACAGTTGGGTTATCCTGAAATAAAGCACTTTAGCTCCTGTCCATCACACTGCATTAAGTGTTTACACTGGACTTACCCTAAATCTTTTCTGGTAAACCAGCTGACTGTTCTGAATGGAGAACCAGCGCCTAGGAAAAGGAGAAAATGACTTTAGTTTGACTCAAGATTGAATGTTTTTTTAACGGTGGAGAAGAGATCTAAACGGTGTGCATTATTATACCTGCCGTACTCAGCATTGTGTTTCATTTAGACATGTGGGGCAGCACAGGGGACGAGGACAAATAAACCAACAATAAATGAAAAGAACAACAAACAGGGTGAAATGGTACTCATGCTAAACCACATACAGGAAATAAACCCATCAGTTTTGCTCTACCTGTTCCAGGTTTTAAAGGCATTACTCGCTCTTTTAAACAGATATCCCTCCATAGCAATTCCATTTTCTGTATCCACATTATACTCAAGTTTTGTGTCGTCAGTGGAGAAATCCTTGAAAATTCACAAAAAAACAACAACTATTATTTCAACAACTATGCAACAATTGATTAAGCTACAGCAACGTTTGAGAAAGAAACGACTACTAATAATAATATTTCAACTCTAAAAACAAAAATGGTTTTGTTTAAGGAAAATGAGCCCTGATTTTAGCACTGTGTTTTGCATTTTGACTAATGTGTCTGATTGTTTTGCTTTGGAGTTGTAATTCACCTTCATTTTCAATTATCATCTCTTCAATTATCTCTTTTATTATTAAAAACAACATAAACTTAAAAAAAAAATTAATTTCATTTTAGTTTAATTTTTTTATACTAACCCCAACTATAGGGCCTTAATTTTCATGAATATAATGTCAAAATACATGACTTAATGGCTTCATAAGATTTATTCAATTTCAGATTTTCAAATTCTCTAAAAAACAATACAGAGATAACATTTAGTTAAATTTGTATAACACTTCACAATGCATATTGAAGCTGCTTTGTAATTTACATGAATAATTTGTTATAAATAAATTAAATTAGTTGCATGTTTTTTACCAGACAGAAGCAGAATAGTCTTTTTAAGAGGCATTATCCAAAAGTACAGTTGTATCTTAAAGATCATAAAGATTTCAATAGCCTATATGAACGTTTTGACAGGTTTGTATGACTGTTCAACTTCTGAATATGTGACTGGAAAGCTTACCTGCAACGCAGCCTGAAAGTGCAGAAAGAAAATAGGAATTAGGCAGGAAGATGTTGTAAGTAACATTTTAACAGTATGTGAATTCAAATGATCATTGTCACATTTCTTGGCTATTTTAGCTGCAAAATAACAAACCAAGACATTTACAATATTGTGTGTGTGTGTGTTATTATTGTGAATGAAAAGGCTCATTTAAATCAGTTCTGTTTTACCTTCTGTTGTATAGTTGAGTGTTTCTGCTCCATGTCTCGCTTTTCCTTTGCTGAATCCACCACTAGCTGATCCAACTGCCAAATCAAACATTACATTGACATGATCAGCTTTCCCCATGAGGAAAACAGAATATATATCATATTAAATTATGTTTATTTGAAAATGTGTGCGTATGTGTACCTGACCAGTGAGCTGCTTCATTAATGGATGGAGTTGACTGAATAAATCATATCCTTGATGAAAAAACGTCAGGTTGGAGTTCATATAGGACAACATCTACAGAGACAAAAATGATATTAGAAATATTCTTAAATTCTGAAATAATAATGTTTTCTCAAAAAAGTCACGTTTTAAAGTTTTCAAAACAGTATTTTGTTTTACCGATTTGAGGATTTCCAGTCTTCTTTTAGATTGAAGGACATTTATCTGGGTGAAAAGAAGAAAATGAAAGCTTGTCAAGAAAAACATTAAACACTGGCTTGCATGCACATTCAGAAAAGACATAGTAAGCCCTAAAGTTTAAGGGCTGTATAGTATTAAGCATACAGTATTAAGTATTTGATATAGACAGATATATACAGATAGATTGACAGACAGATATATAAATGGTTGTCAGTGCAAGTTTTTCAGTTAAGAAAGCTCAAACATGCATTTTATTCTGGCACTGTCTCGTATACGGGACACCTGAGTTTCTTTAATATTTTACATTTAAATTCTAATCTAATCATAATAAACGTTATATCATTGAAAAGGTCTAAGACTCTTAAATAAATAATATATCAGTGTTTTTAAAATACATTATGTAGGAAATTGATTCATTTATAAAAAAGTCTTAAAAAAATTATACCCTGCTAAATTTCTCTCTCCTATCAGCAGGACACCTAAATTTTTTGCATGCAAATTGTTATTTAATCGTGACAAACTCATTATTAAAAAGGTTAAAAAGGTCTAAGACTCTAGAAACATATTTCATCAGTGTTTTAGGTAATAAATTATCTAGGAAGAGTAATTAGAACAGGTCAAGTCAATATTTTATTGTTTTTCACTGCAGAAATGTATAAATATGTTTATGGAGATGTTTAAGGAGCTGGTAACAGACCTGCAGCACATAGTCCAGGGCGATGTGACGGAAACATTTGCGTGTAGTGGTCAGGATGTTGGTGGCCTCCTCCACCTCATGCTGTTTGTTACGAGGCACCTGAGCGTTCTTCACCAGAGCCACTTCCTTCTCCTCACTCACCTTATCAAAATGCTTCTTAGCATCTTTGAACTTCTTCAAGTCTCTGAAAATAAGAGTTTAAGGTGTGAAAGGTCATAATTTCTTATGTGGAAAATAACAAAACAGGCACTCACTCCTTCACAAAAGCCTGAAGTTGAGACTTGATGGATCTCTGAGCTTGATCAAATAATATCTAAAGAAGAAACAACAAAAAACAGAATTATAAAAAATATATATTTTATTTACTGTGTTATTTGTACCACTATTATTTATTTAAAAACACAATTACAAATTTGATTATCTATAAAACAATTAAATTTGTTAAACATTTTGTTCATTACATTTATTAAATACTCAATTCTAATAAGATAGGATAACACAATGAACCCTCTAATGTAAAGTCTGACTTTCAGCTCATTTTAAAAGTTAAGAAATCCACACACACACAGTTTGCGGGCTCTTACTGTGTGATAGTTGTTCATTTCCTGCAGAGTCTCCGCAAACGCAGCTAAACTCAGCTAAGAGAAGGAAACACAAAATTATAAGGAATAACACAGAGAGAGTCACATTGAGATGAATTCCTACCCCTAGACTTTCTCTTACCCCGATGACCTCATCTCTGGTAGACTGCAGGGCAAGTTCTCTGATTCCATTCACAAACTGCTTATTGGCCTGGTTATACACTCGACCAGCATCGATCATCCCTATACATAACTTTACCAGCTGCCAAACAGCACAATCACATTTGGTTAATAACACTTTGATGCATTTGAGTAAACACAAACACATATATCTGTTCAAAATGGAACATCAAGAATTAATAATGATGATTATGGTTATGGATATTATTAGGAGTTATTGGTGGTTGACCAGCAAGGCCATGGTTATGGGTTTAAATCCCAGTAAACATACAACTACCGTACTAAAATGCAATCTACAAAAGCCTGCATAAATGTGCAAAGTACAACTTGATTATGACAACTGAAGTCTGTGCTTCTCCAAAATAACATCCCAAAATAACATATTAAAGGTGGCCTATTATGACCCTTTTTACAAGATATAAGTCTTTGGGATCCACAGAATGTGTCTGTGAAGTGATGAAAATGACATTTGATTATCATGAATAAGTAAAATGCGGGTTTGTTTAAGAAGAAGAAGAAAGAAGAAGCACAATGCAGATTAAACTTCACAATGCATTAGGGTTATAGTTTCTGTGGCATCGCCTGCTGCTGGTACGGATACGAATTTACTAAACTCTCCTATGGGTCAGATCTGGAAGAATTGACAATTGACCGATACTGTTGTATGGGTCGAAAGGATATGTGCGTAAGATAAATAATAGTTGACATATACAAAAAAAATTTAAGCTAACATCAATGACCATCAGTAAAACGTTTAGCCTTGCTGATATAGTGCTCTATCAATACTTACACTATATAACACATAAGTCTGTATTAGAGATATAAATATGTATAATGTATGTACATTTGGATAACTAAAACAGAAATTCACCTTGTCAAGTTTTGACTCCAGTTCTCCAACATCTCCCTCCACCTCTTCTACTGTGGCCCTACAAACATCATTGCATAAATGATCTCTGTAAATTAGTCAAATTCATTTTAAGCATTTTAATAACGTGACATCAGTTAATTTATTCCGCACACATTATATATTATTTATACAGTATTTGTACGTGTGTCCAAAACACTTTTGTACATTTGAACAGGCACTAAAATGCACAACAAACATAAACTGACAGCATCTAAAATGTGAACTCTTCTATGTTTTAAAGCATTTTAGAGCATGATTATGTATTCTCCTAATCTCTAAAAAGGCTTATCTCACATGTAACGAACATATAAAAGATCTATGATCTTGGGCCTAAAAATATTGTCACTAGGGGTTTTCTTAACTAAGGCTTATAATGTTTTATTCTTAGTTATTAGACCTCTCAAGACTGTATAAATATAGCTTTGGTCTGCATCTGGGTCTCCACTTATGGCATCCGAAAAAAAGTGTTTGCAGTAACTAAAGGTGACCTCAATCACAGATCTGTGAGGTAAGTGCACCCATATACAAGAATTTGTGGACTACAGGCACTGTACAAATGTGTAAAGTAATACTGCAATAATTTCTGCATTCCTCTACTTCAGTTAATTCAAGGACAGTCTTGTGGATCAATAGATTTTGGCCTTTATCAGGGTCTTAGGGTTAGTTAGTGGTCTCTGTCTCTTTAATGGTCTTATCTAATTTCAACTATGTTGCAGATTAATACAACAGACTAGGATTTGTCAAACGAAATAATCTGGAATTATTAAATGATAGAATGGTTTATGTGTTTTTTTTATTTCTATGCTTACTGTTGGCTTTTTTAGGCAAAATGTTAATGCTTGTTTTGGATAAAATGAACACATGTAAATGTTAATATTGGTTGCCTAGAGCAGGGTTTTTCAAACTTTTTGTGTGTGTGGACCACTATTTGTAATCAAAAAATTTTGCGGACCACCTCATAACACACATAATAAAATGTCTACACACAGACTTACCTGAATTAATCCGCACCTCTTAATAGGCTTACAAGCACTACTATAACTAGTCATCACATCAGTGTGCAACAGGCTTGTGAAAAGAAAGTTTACTGCACTGTTTCCTGGTAAAATATTATTTTATTTTGCCTTTCCACGGACCACCTGCAGTACCCTCACGGACCACTAGTGGTCCGCGGACCACAGTTTGGGAATGACTGGCCTTAGAGCATGAAACTATGACAATTGAATAGATAAGAAACTCAATTTGTAAATTATCCAATTTTGCTAATTGTTGGCTCTTTGACGTCCATGGTAAGATTAATAAATTGCATTGTATAACTTGAAAATTGATTTACTCCTAAATAAAAACCACGTGTTGAAAATGAACAGAAATAATAATCACTATAATCTTATTTCTAGTGAAATCCACATGCACCCAATTATGATGTGTCCTTTTTATATATTGTAAACACATAACAGGCTATTTAAATATATTCAGATCAGTCATTTCTAATGGACAGAAAGAGAAAATCATTTTTCCGTACAGTGTGTCTATTCTCTTTCCTCGATCATCTCTCTATTGATCATGCGGATGAGGTGAGACTCAATGGGATGTGCGTCAAAACCTATTGAGCTGCCTACCTAGTCAGCATCTAATGAAACGTATGAGCTCGAGAATGCTGTCTTGGTAGGCAGCTCACTAGGGTTTGTAACACAGCACATAGCATCCATGAGAAGAGACTGACACGGGAACACCGCTTTGTGCATCATTTACGTGTTTATTTACGAGACAGCTTTTTGATTTGAACATGCGACTCACCGGAACCGCGGCGAATCTTTCAGGCATTCTTCAAAATCCACCGTCACTTTCATTTCGCTAAATCAACGCTAAATTAATAATGGCACTGGTGTCTGGAGGTGATCCCAAGAGCGCAAGATGCAAAATAATACACAATGATACACAATGATTGTGCATCGAACGCAAAAAATACAAACTATATATTTACAACTGACGTAATTATTGCTGCGGCGTTCATTGCATTTATTGAAACAGCGGCCGGTGTTAATATATCCGATGATGAAGCATCCCAGATGATAACCGTTGCAGCAGCACTGCGCCCCATCCGGCTAGCGCTTTCACCAATCCTACTACAGTCAAGGCTTTCTTCATAACTATTCATTACGTAGCGTGACGTTGGACCGTTGATTGGCTAAGACGCTGGGCGACGTAGGCAAGTGGGCGTTTGACAGATTGACTTTGTTATACAGAGAAATATTGTAAAATGTAAATAAATGGGATAAATACAAAAAACGTGCATGAACTTAATTGACAAAGCTATTTGATTTGTCAGTTATAAATATATTAAGTTGACATCTTCTGACCAAAGTTCTGACCAAACTTGACATCAAATGTGTTTCTTAAACTCAAATTGCTCTAGGACATTTTTTTCACGTTACTCGCAAGAGCCTGACTTTACGCAGATCCGCCCAGATGATTGTTGGTCTTTATTGATGATTGGCTCTTTCACTGGTAGGCGGGACTTCCTGCGCTAGAAACCGCTGCATTGAGCAATGCACTTTTCCACATTGCTACTGCAATGTCTACAACCTTTGATTAAATCATACACCGAGCAAGGCGTTATATTGGATACGAGACTGGACGCTCTCATAAAGTTAATTAACATTTGTGTAGTTTTTGTTTATAATCCGCTTGTTAAGTCTGACGTCATGAACCACCTGTCGGGTTCAAACTCCATCAGTTGCCAAAAAACAAACTACACTAATATACTTACGGTGTCATGAACCACCTGTCGGGTTCAAACTCCATCAGTTGCCAAAAAACAAACTACACTAATATACTTACGGTGTATTTTACTGACATGTAACTAACAAATTGTTCATTCTAAAAACGAATATGATGGTGAAAAATTTAGACGATCCGCTTCATCCTCATATTACATTTTACACAACTTTAAAGTTTCACACATGCTTACTACCTACTATGTTATATAATGGATATAATCTACACATTACACACTAATTATATCATAGTATTACTTTCAAATTCTGTCATAACAGTTGTACTGAAATGATTTTACCTGTTTTTTACTACTTCAAGGGGTGCACCGTGCTCGGAAGTACTGCAATACCGGGTCGATGCGTGGAGTGGATAGAGCAAGCTCCTATTCCATCTCCCAGTTCCAAAAATCAATTTAATATATAGTCCCCGGATAGGGGCCGTATCAGATATTAAACTGATAAGAACAGATACTACACTTGATCTTAGCCAAAAGGCCGAGAAGCGATACCTACAGATGGTCCGAAGTAAGCAGCACATTCTTTGAGACAATGCATAGAATGACGGTAAATGTATTATTCTTGTAATTTTCGTCTCAAATGGTTATTAATACACAATGTGATCAAACCGAGACTTACTTGTGAACATCTATAAGTTCTATTTTAGTTACAAAAACAGCAAGGTTTTTTAAAAACGATTGGAGGAGGAGTTAATATTATAATGAGGTACTGCTTCTCCAATCAGAAACGTGGACACAATTCCTCCAGTTTTATACCTATTGTCATTACAAAACACATGAGATATCAATGAAGAGGAAAGCACTTCTCACAGAGCAAAGATACAATGCACATAACCTAACAAATGACAATATTAAAATGGTTTTAAAAACATAACGTATTTGCCACCCAGTGGACAAAATAAGGTATTGCACACGCGGGTAGTAAAATTGTTACAGAAAAGGTGTAAAGAAAATAATTTTTAACCACTAAAGTAAATGTTGGACAGAAAAAAATATAGTGATCTGGGTTGCTCAGTGCTACAACAGTGATTTTTTTTTAGTAAGAATTGATATTTTCATACCCATTCCCAAAATCTCATTATTCGTATGTATAATCTTAAAAACCCTTCATAGACAAAATAAACCAGCGTTTGATAACATTTTCAACCTCCAGCTCAGTTGCCTGTGCATATGAAGGATGTCTTCTTTCAGCCTCTAGAATAGAAGCGTACAGATGCAGAATTAAAAATACATTTTATTAAATCTAATAAATAAAAAAACGAATAAATAGGGATATTATGCACATGTACAAGACACCGCCAGTGAGATTTTGGAAAGGTATTTTTCCATTTACACCTTTCCAGTTGACAGATTTAGCAAAGTTGTTTTTATTGTCTGCTTCATTATTTGCCAGACTGTGTCCTTTGCATCCACTCCACCCAACAATCCAAGTTTATTGACCTTAAATTTTTTAAACATTTAAAACTGATATTAGATCAACTATATTCATGACTAACAAAACTAGAAATGTGGAATATGCAACCTTCCACTTTTCATCTTGTGTCTGGACAAGATCGGAGATCACTTTTAAGGGCAGTTAAGGATTTTGGGTCTCTGATCGGAAACCGTTTTTGGTTGAAATGGTTCACATCTGTGATCTCCTTGTAGGTCCTCTTCATCTTTATTATGCTCCTCTGTTGCTCCATAAGAGTTTCTTGGTTTCTTAACACTTCATGAAGAAGTGCTGAAACAAAAAAAACTAAACTGTAAGATTACAAACTCCAGCTATGACTTACACTGAATATGTGAAATATGTAGGATATTTACAAAATTAAACAGAAGAAATCTGACATCTTATATATGGATTCTTATATATAAAAACACGAGGTGTTTTTTCTACAGCTGGCTTCAGACTGAGAATCAGTATCTCTTTCCAATGATTCAAATATCTTATTGAGTCTTTTAACAGCCCTTTTTCTCAAATTATTTCGTCTTCGTTTTCCATCATGCACTTTAAAAAAATGGGGATAGAAAATAATTACAGAATTAAAACAATTGAAATCATTTACAGAAATAAAAAATGTGTTCGTAGAGATTCAAAAAAGATCAAGTTAATTTTTCCTATTGAAGATGCACAAGACAAAACCAAGAATGCGTAATCGTCAAATTTTGAAATGCAGTATGCAGAAATGCATATTACACACCCACAGACTGTCTGTGTGTAAATAAAAGCGTATGGCTTATACGCAACTTCCGGGTCCTCTGGTGGGCGAGGCTGGGGGCGTAGTGGAAAAGGTCCTTTTATGGTCCTTCATATTAGGCGGGTGTCATATCCGGCGTATTTTTCAAGTCAATGATCATTAAAATAAAATGCATTTAAATCAACAAGACAATATACAGATTGTCTTGTTGATTTAAATGCATTTTATTTTAATACTTGCACAACTTGCCTTTCATTATGGCATGTTTTTTTATTTTATCAATATAAATTAAATTCAGATCTGCTTTACAGATTACACCAGATAGTGTTATGCATAAAATCTGCTGCAGAATGCATTTTTTAACGAAGATCATTTACTGATTTATAATTTACTGTTTTATGTTCAGCAGACAACTCTGGAGAAATGATATGATTTTAAACAATATGCCCGGACCGCAATCAAATGGCATGCACAACAAAATACAAAAAGAGAAAATATATTTAAAAAAAAAAGAAAAGACAGCTGGTATAATTTAGACAAAATGCATTTTAAAAGACAATATTAAATGATTTACATACATAATTGTTGTCACAAAATTCTGCTGTAGATAAGCAAACAGAGCAACACTGCATCCCGCTTTAATCTACATTAAAGTAAATAAATAAATACCAAAAATTAGCTACTAAAATAAATGTGTTACTTTGTTTTTTTTCTCTACCTTTGGTCAATCCAAACACATTTTTCCAAAGTAATAATTTGAAAAAAGCTCCATTTGTGCAATCATTGAATTATTGTTTTGCTTTCTGCACATTGACACTTTGTTGTTTGTCTCAACTGAAATGATCTTTGCCAAATCTTCTTTCCTTCAAAACCTCCCAGAAATGTTTTTTACCTTAAGCTTAATCACTTTGTAATATTCATCTGTAAAAAGTTTTTTTTTTAAAGTGTCTGCTGTTTGAAGATATTTTTATATTTAAGAATTTCATTTGACAAACTTTACTTTTTAATATAAACTAAAAATGAACCACTTAATACCAGACACACTTACACAAGGCTGTTTTACTGTCTGAACCACATTTATACATCAAGTTTAGTCTTAGACACGTTATTCTTAAAATATCGACATCTAGTGGCGATCTAATAAACTGTAGCTTGTTTATTTTGGACACTCTTAAACACATAATATAATATATAACTTCTAAAATACTAAGTTACAAGAAAAATGTATATACATATTTAAATCATTCTGTATGTTTTTTTTTAAGTTACTGTTATTTAGCTATTTTCTTGACAAGCATGTTAAAATTACCCTTTGCAAAACATCATGCACATTTAACTTAAAAAAATACATAAAACATTACAGACATTTTACACTATACAGACAAAAGAAACTAAACCACGTTAATGTTTTGGTGTAGTTGATTTTTATTAGTTTTAATTAGTTTTGCAGTCTGCATCACACACCGAATTAAATCTTTTACCAAATGTCACAGAATTACACACAATGTTTAGACAATGTTTATACCAATGTTTAGACCAATAAATGAACACTCACATCAAGTTTGACACCTATAAGAGTAAAGACAACACAAGCCTTTAAATATTATATGCGACACTGAAAGATTTTATACATGGATGGAGTGTTTCAAGCTTACAACATTGATAAACAAGCTGCTATGAATTTAATATTTGTCACACATAGCTGCTTTCTTGGTAACTGTATGAGATTTTTCAATTGACGTCAAGTTTAAATTTAAATGAAGTTGATGCCAAAAGCTAGGCTTATTGACAAGGTAATACGCAGTTATTGCTTGTTTAACTCCTGTAATTGGTCCCAAATCTGACATATCACAGCATACAGTAGATAAGAAACTTGTGTGAATGAATGAGAATGCAGTAAAATCAATAACTGTATCCAGACCGCCTGGTCCAGGCGATATCACTAATATTATATTAAATGGTAATACCAGATTACCGATTATCACCACATCCCATGTGCAAACCATTTTAACCAGAAGAATTAGCATTAAATTAAATGCCTAAAAATTATATAAATTACATCTTAAAACATATTGATAGATATCAACAGTTAGGTCAAACAGTATGCAAACAGATGAATTTGTGGTAATGCCTTTACACAGCCACCACACTGTTGTCCACTGAAGTTTTTTTTCACTCTAAAAGGAACAGATTATAGAAAATAACACTTAAAATACTTAAAAACTACAGTAAACAACAGAAGACTTTGAAGCTCATATTAAACAAATGATAAAAATAATGGCACATGCCAAGCCCCAACAATCAAAAATCACTTATTAAAATAGCCTCTTCATTAAGGGATCAATGCTTCCCATTGGGAAAACAAAATAATCATAAACATATCTGCAACTTCTGAAGTTGACAAAACACCATGTGTGAAGTGATCATCCTTCATGTAAAGGCTGCATACTAGTAGTTTTAAAGCAAAACAGAAATAACACCCAAACGTTATAAAGCACATCACGCTGCAAGGGTTACAACAAAATACTGGCATTAAAACAACTAAAAATCTGTCAAATCTTCCTGAATTTGGTAACAATCCTTCAAACAAACGTTCCATTTAAACATCCTGAGGCTAAAGCAAAACATCCTCAAAAAACCTTAACGTCTACAACCTAAAAGAAAGCCTAAGGATTTGTAAACAAAATTAAAAATCAGTTATAAATGTCTTAAAATAGAAAAAGGCTTCATGGTATCTTAGTGCTTTTTATAATAAATTGTAAAGCAACCTAAATCACTATCGATACGCATGTCTTCTGCTTATGACAACACTGAAAGCTGCAGAAATGAAAGTGTTTGTGCCAATTCATGTGAATGTATGTTTATGAATGAGCGTCTGAGGGTTTCCTCAGCACAGCGCTGTATTTCATAGGAGCTCCACCTGCCTTCAGCTGAACATTCACAAGGGTGAAGATGGAGATCTCCTACAGAAGATAAAGACACACCATTATCCACTGCGCAAATATATATACATATACATATAGCGTTAAAAATAATAGCATCAATCTTAAACGAGCTGAACGAATCATGGCGTGGTTTATATCCGCTAAACAATGAGTTACATACTAAAGATTAAAACCCAGAGTTAATATCGTATCTGTATGGCGTTTGCACCTGTTGTATGGAGTCCTTCGTTAGGTCATCAGTTTCCCAAACAAGTGTCATTTCAGGTCGCTTCCCAACTTTGCGGAAGTGGAACGTCTTTAACCCTTCTAAAGTCTTCAAGAGACAGACAGAGCACATGATATATTGTTCGTCATGTCATGCATTATTCATCAGAAATAAACTGTTTTACTGTTACAGCCATTTAGAGTGTCTGAGTTCAGTTTCATGTCATGTAACAAGAATTAAATGCTAATGAAAGTTTGTGAATTACAGTAATTTCAAAGGGGTACTAAAATTGGCACGGTTTTAATGCAAAATTTCATTGAATAAAATAAAGTAGCTGTACGTACATTAGAGTAGATCCGTTTCTGCACTCCATATCGAAGCACAAGCACATCAAAGGACTGATCCAGAACTCCCATAACCATAGCCTCAGAATCCAGAGGACCACACTCCTGTTAACAACAACACACTCGCTCATCAATACACAGTTATGATGGATATGCTGTAATATTCCTCATCCACTTTGATCACAAAAATCACTTTTGCCAAATAACTGGCACTTCAACTACCTAATAATAAAATGAATATATATTTTTTATAAAACGGTAAGTTTCACTCCTTGATTTTGATTGGTCAATATTCATAATAAATCACAGTTATGAGTGCTTCACCCAATGTATCACTGCTCAGCACCCTTAGCAACATAAACACAGTCACTCTTTTAATGACTTTTTAATGATTTTACTTCATGAAAATTGCAATGATAAATATTTTAAGGCTTTAATATTTGCATTTGGTAACTGTTTTATAAAAGCAATAAGGTACTCAGGACTTTATCATTAATTAAGTTTGCCTAACAGCACCCTTCAGTCACGACTTATTTACGATTAAGCACAGCATATCTTATAGCGTTTCTTTTTTATCAAAATGTAACAACTAGCCATGCATCCCAAAAAATCTTATTTTAATGCTTCCACTCAAATTGTCTTACATATACAGAACACCTTTCACAATCTTTTTTTCACATTAAATACCCTAAATCAAAATACACACATCAGGAGAAAACATGATATTAAATTTTAAGTTTAACACTGCTTCTAAGTCAAGTCACAGAATTACCAATACAGGACGTTTTTTAAACCAAACGTTTTGAGATTTGTTTTCAGTTGTGAACTGATGACAAAATATACATAAGATAAGATACATAAGATTCTACATGAAGTATTCAACCTTAATCTTATGTATGATATTTACCTTCACAAAGACACCAAAGAAAAGCTCAGAGCTCAGCTCTTGAACTCTTTTTGAAGCGGTCTTCTTGTCATTGCAGTGGGATGCTTGTTTGTGAACTTCCTCCCCTGAGAGAACCAAACGTGGCCCACATTCTGACATCACAGAGAAAGAGAAACCATCATCATTTAGCACTTACATCTCAAAAATAAACTGTGATATAACACAGTATTGCCCATGTTACACAATTTGCAATTCAGCAATGGCCATTAACACCTTAGGAAACTCTCTCTTTGTCATCTCAGAATCTTGATGCACATTTTCTGCTTAATCAACATCAGGTATTACAACAAAACTATCACATGGTTTATGACTAGTCAGATGATACTAAAGATGAAACTCACTGAGGGAGGCGGCCAGCAGGCGGTGCACTATAACATCAGCGAAGCGGCGTATAGGGGAAGTAAAGTGTGTGTAGAGAGGCACGTTCAGAGCGTAGTGCCAGAAGAGCTTCTCATCCCTCAGGGCTCCGGTACAGAAATACACTGCCATCTAAACATGAGAAAAACAACAAAATCCTCTAAAACATCACGATGGATATCGGCTTTAGATTGTAACTCACTGGGATGCTGAACATTTCACTATATATTGTGGACACACACAGTATATGTACATAGTGTGTTCTTGACTTTTTTCTTCTGTCAAACACAGTCAGAGTTAAGTAAATAGTAAATTACTATTAATAATAATAACAATAATATACAGACTGGGGTTCATGTTTTCTGTTTTTAATCTCTTAAACTATAAACCCAACTTGCACATCCGCTTTGACACAAGCGTATGGGTTCTCAAACGTTCTGGGCCTCACAGCAGAAAAATTAAAAACCTCATAGCTATAACAGTGATTATGTACAAGTTTATAACCGTAAATACTATTGGAATTTATTGCATTGTAAATAACTTCACCCTAAAAACTGCAGATATAGAAACCTGTACGAGTTAACTACTGCTGATGGACACAAAACAAGATGTTTTGAAGAATATGGGAAATCAAAAACTTTCTGCCCCCCATTGAGTTCCATATTATGTTAAAAAGCAAAAAACACCAGAAACATTTTGGTTACCCACATTCTTTAAAATACCTTCTTGTGCAGAAGAAATAAACCCATCCAGCTTTAGAAAAACATGATTACAGTAAATTATTTTTGGGTGAACTATCCCTTTAAACTTTTTAAACTTTATGCCTTTTAAACAATTTTCATTTAAAAAATAGGCAGAGCTGAAAATACTGCACATACAAATTAAGTCAAACAAATTAAATGAATATCAGCAGTATAGATTATGCCCTGTAATGAAATGTCATGTTACTATAAAATCTTAATTTCTTAAAAGTGGGAAAAAATGATTATCTTAGGTGAGAGCAGAGGTTGTGTTAAACAAAAATATTAAAATCTGACAGATTATAAAAAATAACTGACAGATAGACAGACAAATAATTAAATAAACAAACCTAGCACCTAAACTGTTGTAAACAATCCCAAGATTATGAGTTTTTCACGAGAGGTGTCAATGATAATATAATATTATTTAACTCTGTTTGTGGTCAGCTGAAGTATGAAGTCATATTCATATTTATAAAAGCACATCTTCACCTGCATTGGCCTGGAGCACATATGAGTGAGAACTTCTTTCCTAGCTGTGGTGTACTCATCATCACCAAGGTTTTCATTTAGACTCCGCTGTCAATCACACACGAACATATTTAGCATACATTCACAACATACAAGTGACAAGTCATTGATCCAGAATCTTTCTTCACATGGCATTGAAAAATCAGCTTTCTCATGTTTCACAAATAATAGAATATTCAACCAAAGCAAAAAAAACAGGATGGGACTTGATTATATTTACTGAATTAACTGAAACGTAAAATGTGGGTGACTCGCTGTTGATTGTGGAGAATTACTCCTAAAGCACGACTGGCACCTGCTTATATGAAAACTCCAAGAAATGCTCCAAGATTGCCTGAACGAGGTGGACTTTGCCCGTTTTAAAATAAACTCTTAAGTGGATCGATTGTGGTGAGAAATAAATCTGCCCAATGGACTAACAAAGCAGGCAGTGTATGATGTGTAGAAAAAAGAAAAAAAAAAGAGGCAAGTGTGTGTTTTGCAAATGATGAAGCTAAATCGTAGGTTAACTTGGACATTTCACTTCATATTTGCTCTAATTAGAGCTGACTTTTAGATACTCACAAAACAAAAAATGCTTATGCTAACTAGGGCTGTCAAACGATTAATCGCGATTAATCAGATCCCGAATAAAAGTTTGTGTTTACATATATATTGTGTTTATGTACACATATGTGTGTATTTGTGTTTATAAATACAAAATTTATATGCACAGTACACATAATTTAAGTAAACAAAAACGTTTATTCTGGATGCGATTAATCACGATTGATTGTTTGACAGCCCTAATCCTGACAAATAACCACCGTCTGAGGACAGTTTACTCACACGTCAATTTGAGTTAATTTTGTATTGTTGTCATGTAAAAGCGAATTGAACCAACAACCAAAAACGCAACATTGTTAGAACTGATTGAAACAGAGCAAACAGTCCACAGGTCAGGAAACACACAAAAGGGGGTTTATTTTGATATCACATTGACCTTTAACATTCAAATATGTACTCATCAACAATGACCAAAACCACAGAAAAATGTCTGCATGTGGTTATTAATGTCATACTCACGTGCAGAGCTCCAGATGAGGAGAAGTCAAGGTCAATGCCCATCTGGTCGCAGAACTCCTGCAGGTCATTCACCATCTTGCTCTGAGGTGGCGGGTGTCTTCGGAGGAGGCCCAGCTCCGGGTACGTGCGGTAGATCTGATGGGCCACCGCCATGTTGGCCAACAACATGAACTCCTCCACCAGTCTGTGTGACACATGACTCACTGCTCAAGGCTCTATATGGATGTGTTCAGTAGCATGTTATGTAATAGTGGAACAGGAGGTGAGAACTTCAATAGCAGGAAAAAAATGGCAAAGGCGAACAAAGCTGCCTTTAGATGAGGGAGCATGACATCGCTCAACAGTGAGAGGTTTATTATAAAACCCACAGACAGTGCGTGTATGAATGTTGGCTTACTTGTTGCTGTCCCGATACTGATAGATGTAACATCCCTGAGGCATGCTGGATTCCTTATCAAGCGTGAAGGAGAGCTTTAACTGCAACCAGAAGGTGACAACATGTTAAAATAATTATTCAGGTCACTTGTAAAGAGAGCAGAGTAGTATCAGGCTGAACGTTTTCTAAATAATATTATCAGATTACAAAAATCAAGTCCTGGTAGTTGGAATACATAACATTTTAAAATGTTTATAATCAGTTTACAGATTACTTAATTACATATACTTATTAGCCAATGCAAACCTAAGATGGGGACACACTCGATGACCATCTGAAACTTAATAATATAGTTCACCCAAAAATAAAAATTATTTTATTATTCTTTTATTCACCCTCATGTCATGTCAAACCTGTATGACTTTCTTGCTTCAGCAGAACAAAGAAGAAGATATTTTGCAAAACACTGGTTACCGACACTCATTCACTTTCAAAGTATGGACACAAGGTACAATAGAAGTCAATGGGTGCCAGTAACCAGTTTTTTGCTAAATATCTTCTTTTGTGTTTCACAAAAGAAAGAGTCATATACAGGGTTTGAATGACATAAGGCTGAACAAATTATAATGTACTTTTTATTTTTGGGTGAACTATCCCTTTAACATACTAAGACAGTCAGAAAGAAGTACAAACCAGACTTTATCATAATTTGAGTCAATAAACGTCAGCATACCAAACTAACAATACTTTTCAGTGAAAGGCTGAATTCACAATGGGATTTTTTTCTGGACTCGCATGCCAGCTTCTATGTTTATGTTCATGGTGAGAGCCCTTTTAATTAAGCATAAAACTAAATGAGATCTTTAGAATTTATTTTTTCGAAAAACGTTAAACTACATTTGGGTTGACTTAACTTTTCTTACAGTATCAACAGAACAAAACAAGTTCCTTATAGGGATAAAGGCATTCTGACAGGATGAACACTGGATTATTTTCTGATAATAAAAATGTAAGTTTTTGTAAGTGTCCTATCCTATGTGTAGATGACTTGATCCCAGTGATTTTCAAAAGTGAGTATCTTTCCATTATGGTAACTAAATGCATCACAGTTTTAGGGTAACTAAATGCATCACAGTTTTACGGTAACTAAATGCACCACAGTATTACGGTAACTAAATGCACCACAGTATTACGGTAACTAAATGCATCACAGTTTATTTCCAAAGCAAACAGCGAACCCAAATAGTAAATGCACAAAAACAAATAAATAATTACTTTCTATGATTAATTACATAATGAATTATTTTTTTTAAATATGATTATCACATTTTAACAGAATTATATATTTACATTAATAAAATCCTAATAATTGACACCCTCTGCCATAAGCAGAACTGTATATTTCACTTTGCTATCAGAGTCAGATTTATCCGTTCACATAAGTGCGCATAAGCCATAATGTGGTCCAGACTCAATGCCAGTACTCAAGCCTGGCCAAGTGCGACATCAGATATGTTCATCAATACACGCTTTATCTTAAAAAACAAAGCTCTGGCACAAAAGCCGAGCTAATCATACAGCTTATGTGTTATTAGGAGAGATAAACAGCAGGTGAACAGCTTTATGGCAGAAAGCCTGTGCCGTGCACAACCTTTAAACACTTCCCCAGTGCCGGAGGGAATCACCACCCTAACAGAGATCAATATCTGTAGTCAAAGCAGACGCATGTTCTCATATGTTTATGACATTTCTAGGTAACAAGTGTTGTGTAATGGAAAATCAGATCAATCTTTTTGGGCACATAGTCATTTATCTGTGTAACCACCTGATTATACATCTATCATCTGTTTATTCTTTCATTCATCTTCGTCCATCCATGTATCCCTCCAATATAATTTTGCATTTACAAAAACTGCATTCGATTGAAATTGACTTGGCAGTTTAGTTCGAAACAGGGCACAGTTTCCATGAAAAACTTGTAATATGAAAACTGTCATATGGACCCGGGACCGAACCGGAATGATACGGTACATGTTGACATCATTGCGTGGTGTGATCTGTCTGACCTGGTCAAGCCGCAAAGCCCCGCCTTCAAAGCGCTGGGCGCGGAGTTGTTTGGCGATGTTGTGCAAGTTGACGACGGCCTCCTGTATCTCTTGGATGGAGTGGTCCGGGGAGCAGGGTGGCAGCTCTTCAGCACTGAAGCTCTTATTAGGGGCTTCGATCATGCTTTGAGCGTGATCGTAACTCAACTTAATGCAGGAGCAGATGACAGATCGGCCGAACCATTCACTCAGGATCTACAGGAGATATGAAAGCAACGCTATAGGACTTTAAGATCGGTCATCGGTTTTCGTCAGACATGCACAGTACCTTCCCCTCTGGAGAGAGCTTCCAAATGACGGAGAACGTCAGGCGATCGGTCAGAGGGTTCAGGCTGCACAGCTCCTCACACAGAAGTCGAGGCAACATGGGGATCACCTGCAGCAGAAAACTAATGCTTTACACCTGACATACGTGTATACGTTTACACAAATACTAAATGCTCTTTGGATGTAAAAACATGAGATAAACTGGCAGGTTGATTGATAACCTAATATTTTGTGTCAATATTTAGTGGTTTAATTACTCGTGTGAGGTCTCTCACAGTTTTCAAAGCATTTTTTCAAAGCAAAGTTCTGTATTCAGAATTGTCACATCCATAACAGTTCATATTCCTCATAACTGAACACATACATTTTTAAATAAAATAAAACAATAGTTTTATGTTCTTTGAAGAGTCATTTTGTTTGCATTCAACTGAAGAATAGAAGTCATGTACAGCTGGAACGGCATAAGTAACTTTATTGGTGAACTACTCATTTAAGACGTCATACATTCCCATTTCTGTTTACGAGATTTACATCTTAAATATTGCTTCAATACGGATTCTCACAATTGTTAACACAAGTTTTGGGTAATGTTTGAGAATTTACCTTCGATCTCTCTCAGTATATGTAAAAAGTGCATGAGAATAACAAAAGCCAAATCTGATAAAAAACAATCTGAACAACAAGTGTAGCCGATTCCCCTAACTAAACTGTGGCAATTACAGCAACACAAATGCCACAATCAAACCCAACTTTTACACCAAACAATGGCTTATTTAAACTGAGATCAATTAAATGTGCTCTGTATCATTGTACCTACCACATGGCCAATAAACGGAAAATTAGCCGTAAGCTTTGTTTTCATCATGACAATCACCTTTGTAAGTTTCTAATATAAACTTGTCTAAAGAGCTATTGAAGTCTAATTGCATGATCTCATTCAAGAATCCCTTTATTTTGTAAATAAAGCAAGCTCGATATAGTCTACAACCCTGTGACAAATCAAAGCGTAAAGCCGACTTAGCTGAATGAGAAAAAGATTGATGTGCTCCTAAAGATGAGATGGCAATAACAGAACAATGAGGTTACAAAATAAACAGTGGAATGTGATTGTATCTTACAAAGCCAGATGGGATGAGTAAAGTTATTTCACATAGAAGTGGTCTATATTAGTGAGATTTGAGTGGACAAGTGGACCACTTCATTCTTAAGCAGCATATTAACAAAACAGAATTTGTACAGAATGTATTTATTACACAACGTATTTATTAGTCCATACACGAGTTATCTATTTAAAAGAATGGAAATATACATTACGGATGTGACAAAAAAAAAACAAAAAGGATTTCTGTGAATGAAAATACACAAACCAGAATCAATAATACCCAACAAATGAAAGAGACATGACTCTTCAAAGAACAGGAATTATCTATTTTAATTTTCATGTGCTCACAAGGAATATGGGCTGTTATGGATGTGACAATTCTGGAAAAAAACACTTTACCTGACTGTGAAAAATCAAGCTTTAAACTTGCTTTAAAAATGCTTTGAAAAATTTGGAAGAGACCTCATGTGGGTATATAAACCACCAAATATTGACATCTGAACTATCACTATGATGAAAACCTTTAACAGCTTTATTTTCAAAGGCTGACATTTGCATGAAACTGCCCTAATTTTGAATCTCTGCATCTGGATAAATACCATAAAATTATTTGATGAAGGATGATGGAACAAGTTTTCCATCTATCATGCTTCTTATGGGACATAACATCCTTCTATGGTTTCAGATCATCTTTCAACTCCCGAGCAATTTAATGTGCATGTCCAATAAAATGCCATGCTGTCAAACAGTCAAGACTGGTGCCTACAGCATCAACATGGATTCAGTGACAACTAAATTGCACTGCAAGATTTAAGCGACTCGTACTTACTGTGAATTGGTTGGTCAATTTGTTGGTCAAATTGCATTTTTTTCAATATAGCAAAAATGAAAAATCCAATGTTTATATTTAAAAATGAATACCACTTTTACCTTTTGGACGAGGTAGACGCTTGTGGCTCTTCGGCTGGCGATCTGATCCAAGGCGTTTCCTTCCTCCACAAAATAACTCACATCAGCTATGTGAACACCCACCTCAAAATTACCTACATGGGGAAGAAAATTTAATTTTAGTAATTTGTGTCACAGGTATTGTAAATATGTATATATAAAAAGGGAAGCAGTCATGGATGAACTTCAGTGTTTTAATTCAGGGTTAGGAAACATACCATCTGAGAGCTGTTTACAGGACAGTGCATCATCAAGATCTCTGGCTGTAGCTGGATCAATAGTAAAAATGCATTCTTTTCTTTAAAAAAAAGTGGCAGAAAATAAATTAAATAAAAATGTGCTTCCTCACATGTTAAACATTTACATTACTATTCTAAATAAATGTTTAAAAAAATAAATGCAGAAAAAAACTGCATACAAACGTATCACATATGCAGGAAAATGAAAAGGGAACCAGGTTACCTAAGATCTCTTCTTTTGGAAAGCTCACGGGCAGGAATGCTCCAGGGCAGATCCTGAGGGAGACATCCCAACACCTCCTCTGAAAACTCTGAGAAGTCCACATCATATTCAGTCAGGATGCCCTCCGTTTCTGGCTCTATTTCACCTGCTTGCCCTAAAGATTTCATAAGCCGCCTTAAACCAGAGAGAAGCAAAATTTAAGTTTGACATAAAGCTCTCAAACACAGTTAATCCATTAACCTCCATGTTCTCTTGAAAACCTAAGCCTAAACCACTACAAGTGTAAGTCCGCAGACTACAAACTGAGAACTCACCCTTCAGCAAAGTTGCTGTCTGCCGGCCATTGTGTGATTCGACAGATAAAGAGAGTGTTTTCATAGTCTCCAGGTCTGGAGATAAAGTCTGCAGGACAGTCTGCTAGAGGCACATTTACTCTTGGTACCCGGTGGTCCACAGGAGAAAACATGGCAAAATTCTTGTCTGGGAGAAATTTGAGGAAGCCGGATGCTGCCCTGGAGTGCTTCCGTTCAACAATATATACAACCTAAAAGGCAAAACATCCATGTACAACCAGGTTGATCAATCAGCCAATATTTGAGATTACTGGCTAAGAATTTAGAAGAAGTAAGCTAAGTAGTATTTAGGTGTATTATTAAACATTAATACATATAAGACAAACGTCTCCTAGTTTTTAGCATTGTCCTTAAAAAAAAAACATAGCTTAATTCCTAATCAAAGGTCTTTGAATTAAGTCTGAACATGCTTCTTAAATAATTTATATATATTACAGCTAATATTTACTTTTATGCAACTGATGAATTAATGAATGCTGTAATGAATGAATGAATAAATAAGTAAATGACTGTGTTGTGAATACTTTTTCAAATGAATGACTAACCTTTCCAGTCTTTTGAACGGCTTTCTCTGAACTTGAGGCAGAACTGGTTGATGCATTTAGATTTTTGACAGAGTGAGTCATGACAGAGGCTAAAATTAAGAGGGAAAAAAACAGATACATTAGATTGCTATTTTGTGATGAAAGGGAACACTGTAATGAGTTAGAAAGGTCATTCTCCTAGAGCTCTCTGCTGCCTTCGACCTCTGTTATGTTACCAGCTGTTATGCTTCCTGTCCTCAGTGTCCGAGGACATGAATCTCTGCTTGCCTTGTGGACATTGCCACTTTAATGAAATAATCTAATTTAAGATGATCCATGTCACAGCTGCTTTTGTCTCTATTCACAGGTTACTAGTAGCTGGGTACATGATCGTTCTAGGATGTTTTCAATAGATGTGTTTCCTAAAATAATCAATTTATGTATTAAATTTAATGCAGCTGAAAATTGATGTAAAGTCAAACACCTTTTGTAAACAAAATATAATTGTTAAACAGCAAAACAAGGGTCATTTAAGGACATAACAATGAGTCATGAAGATCTCGGTTATGAAAAGTGAGGTGAATAGCTCATTCATTCTGCAAACACAATCATGCCTTTCTTTGCCTTCTAACTTCAGTCACCACATGCCCCGTATCAGACTTGACACACTGGAATCCACTGCCGTCTTTGAGCTACAAACATTTAATGATTTAATATGTAGACAACTTTGGAAGGCATGTGCAAACAAAGAGATCTAGACTTGATAAAGAGCAAAAATTATCTCAGCTCTTGGCAGTTTGGTTCCGTTTAGTTCTCAATGAGTGACTCAACAACTTCAATAACTCCCAATAGTGACGAGAAATATGAATTAAAACCATAGGTGTAATTTGCGGGTGGGACATGTCCCCACCACTTTTTTCCAAAACTGATTGTGTCCCCACCACTTTTTGAAAGTATATAAAAAAGGAAGGTGTGTATTAAGGAAAAAAGCATGTTCAAATCATTCCTCAAGTCATTATTCATAATCTAATTTATACATTTAACAATCTTCTTTGCGCCGACCAGAACCAAGCTCTTTATAACATGATCCAAGGCGTGCAGTTCACACAAGTCAAGAATGTTGTGTGTTTTCATTATGCTCTGTTCTTACAGACCGTCATTATTTTTGTGCGCTAATTATGCTCCATTCCTCTATTGACAGTTATTATCGTGCGCTCTCGTTATGTTTTATTGCTATTATTACACCATTTGCTATACGCATTTAAGCAGAATGTTTTAAAATAATAAATCTAAAAACGTCCATTGATCAGGAAGAAAATCTCTCCATCAACCTGCAGGTAGCAGATCAAAAGCAGGGAAATCCGTTTGTTTCTCCCACCATAGCACTTTTAAAAAAATTCGTATTAGTAAAGCAAACGTGCATTAGTGACCTGACCTGAGATTCTTTCTCTAGCTATCTTTCCAGTATAGACCATTTCACAATATGTAAACAGCACTGGTCCAAAAACACTTTCCTGTCTCAGTTTTTTTAACACTACACAATGTCAGAACGAAATACAACCAACAGGATGAACATTTACAATGGAATCAAAATGTTTAACGAACATCTTGAAGGTTCAATTACATATGTGAAATACAGAAAAACTGAAACAGGAAGTGCTTCTGGACCAGTGTTGTTTACATCTTGTGAAATGGTCTATTGCAAATCTGCAAGTATTTAGACGTATTGATTATTTTTAATTATTAATTGCTAAAACGTCTCCACCACTTTTCAAAACAAAGTTACGCAAATGATTAATATATATATATATTCACAGTTTAAGTGATTTCCAGGGTGATGTGTGTTGTGGTGTGTGACGTGCTTTTATAACTAATGTTCCAAAAACTTTAACATTAAAGTGATCACAGTTATAGAATTACTAAAAAATAACCATTTGATTGACTTGCCACAGGAGCAAACTACCTATCTAAACTACTGACATGCACACTAGGTGGACCCACAAAAAAGGCTTAATTCTAACTGAGTAGTTATTAAGTACTACCCAGGACAGTCTGATAACAAGTGAAAAATCTGCATACCTTTATCATGGAGACTGACATTCTCCATTTTTCTGATCAGAGCAGCATCTTCACTGTAATGGGCCTCCACTATGACATCAGGAGCCTTTGACAAATTCTGATTGGCTGAAATGCTCTCATTTACTTCTCCATTGACTGTCTGCAAAATACATGTTACATATGTTCATAATCTGTACAATACTAGAGAATTGACTTAACCTTCTCATATACAAATTATTTAATACTGTCTTTACACTTCATACAATACATTCAAAGTCATTTTACAACAGAGAGAACATACCAAAGACCATCAAAATTTTTGAAGAATCGACATTTAAACCTACCGTGGGCCAGCCTTCATAGTATGTCATACAAAAATATTCATCAATTTGGAAAAAAAACAATAAATCCATATTACGAACTGCCAATAATGTAATTTGTCAATCCGTAAAAGATGACACACATATTTGGGTAAAGGTAAGTGCCCGTTTGCTGTTAAACGCAGCAAGCCCAAGGTAACATATAGTATTAGTCCGTGCCAGAAATGTGACATACTGAATATTGGCATGTTCAATGCTTTGATTAATGTAAAACTTTTCTGCGGTTATGCAAAAGCTACAGGGCTCAGAGCTAGAATCTGCCACACCTACATCTGTGGTCAGGAGCTGCTACTGTTCAAGTGTAATAAATCATTACCTGTCACGGTTTACTGTGCGTATACACAATAACTGTGTAAAAGCACTTTTTATAGCATATATGGTATATATGTGCACCAAATGTGAGCACCAAATTGAGCACCAAACATATTCACATTCCTTTTGTAAATAAAATGTGTTGAGTAAAACTGTTTTTCTTTTAAAAAAAGCCAGCATGAAGTGCTCAATAGCTTTTGGTTTTTATCCATACTTGACTTCAGATGATAGTGGATTACCTTACATGACTCTGCAAACCTGAGAATAAATACATTTGTGCCTCTAGGGTGTGATCGCTACATTTTTCGCTCTGTTTAATTGCTTTCCTATGCTGCTGATTATTTACAAAATGTCTTCTTGACATAACTTGCCTTGCAGCATTTTAGATTTCCTGACACACAACTGCCCACACATGTACATGCATCTAGATGTCCCGGGACGCCAAGAAGCTTCAGTGATGTGGCTCAAATACAGAATATTTACATAACTTTCAAATTCAAAAAGGAAATGTAATGTATATTGAGCACTTCAGCTTGAATGAGCATTTACTAAGTAAAGACTATATGAAAATGTTTAAATGGTTCTTTGAACATGTATTTAGATGCCACAGGACCACACAGAGGTAATAATAGTGTTGCAAGATCTAAAATATATACTTTCTTTTATGTGTTAATCTAGACTAAATATTACACAAATATCATCGATATCCAAGCGTGAACCCCTACGAACACTTAAAGGGTTAATATCTTATTGTCTTCAATATATCATTAATAATCAATCGTTTAAAAGTTGCTATTCAGATCTAGCAACTAAAAAAAGCTATGCTGATTCTTTTTTGGCATCAGGAGTTATTAAACTAAATTTAACTACTAACTGAACTGATTTCACAAAACCACATGTTGAAACATGACGTTGAAACTTTTCTGGAAATAATCATTGCTAGGTAACATTTAGCCATGGGTTATGTAAGGCAGTACCTTTCTTTCTGTTCCAGAAGCTACAAGTCATGAATTGACGGCTACAGAACATCAAAGAAGCTTCTAGGCATACCCACGAGCATGTAGGCCTGATGAGTCTTTATAATGAGCACACCTTGCCATTAAGGTTACTAAATCTGTCAAAATCTGAGTCTATTATGATAAAAGTACCTTCCATTGTTCAGGGGGGAGAATCTTCACAACAACAACATCTCCGTTTAGAGCCCTGTTACGAGCTGCAATCCCATCCAGAAAGATGTCAGCGGACCCATCCTACAAAAAAAAAACATTCAAAAGACATTGACACAACTACCTATGAGCTTTGCAATTAAACTACACAAAATACACAAAATAAGAACAGCACACAGTGTCAGGAATATGTATATTCAAGAATAATTCAATACTCACTGGAGATGGAATAAAAGCTTCTTTATACCTCTTAGGGTTTATTCTCAGTGCACCCTTGAATAGGGAGACATAAAATCTTTTAATTAAAATGACCATATAACAGATTATAAGATTAATAAATGCTAAAAAAAACAATACTGCTAATTGTTAGTTAATGCATTTACTAATGTTAACAAATACAACCAAACTGTAAAACTTGTCTATGCAAAGGTCTTGTCTACATAAGTTTGCAAGTATTTACCTGAATGAGTTCTCCTCTCTTCAGGCCAGAAGACACGTTCTCTATGGATATGTACTGTTCAAACAGTTGCCTCCGTGACCCTCTACCACCTTCAGCCTTTTTACCTTTGTTATTTAGACGTAAAGGTTCTTTTCGAACTGTGAAGGCAAGATATTATTTTGCTCTTTAATTATTCTTGCATTGAAACACACAAGAAAATCTGTTAACTGATAACTATCCATTAACTGCCAAGTGGTGTCACAATTAGGGATGTGCGAGACTAGTTGACGAGTCGACTAAACGGTACAGCTGCTATAGTCAACTCTGAAAACAACAGTCTATTACAATGAAAAAAAAAAGGTTTTATGGTTCAATGTAATTTTGCCGTTACTGTATTGATGACCTGTTTTCTCTATATTTTGAGCTGTTCACATTTCACATCTAAAAACGTGTGGAAAACGTGTGTCCTCGTCCTTTTCAGAAAGCTCCGTCTTGTGCTCCCCTGGCATCTTCCGTTGCACAATGAGCCGGTGCATTATGAAACACGATGAGACGGCTCTCCATGACAGGCAATGAAATTTTAGCTCACTGGTTAAATGATTTTTGTCAAATTACCAGGGGTGCGTACGGCTTTCTGAAAAGTTGAGATTTTGCAGCGGCTTTCTGAAAAGTTGAGATTTTGCTGCGACGCCAATGCGGCTGAAAAAAACAGCGTGTCACGACCACGATGCTCTCTCTTTTAACAATTTCACTGCTTGATTCATATATATATACACATTCATATATTTCACAAATTAATCACACATATGGTCACAATGTTTCTAAATGTTCTCTGAGGATTCTTATTTTTCAGACTAGTTGGTTTCAAAACGTTTAAAAGACCAATCAGGCACATCCCTAGTCACAATACAGTACACAGTACAGTATTTGCTATTGTGACAGTCCTAAGCACAATATGTCCTATCGATTTACGTGAATGCATTATCATGTAAATGTTCAAAATAAACAATTGTTCAAATGAACAATTACACACGTCATGCACTGTACACAATTGAATGGACCCTGTTTATTCCTGACACTGGTTTATAAAACATTAACCAGATCTTGATTTTAAGGGTGTAATGTGTAATATTTAGAAGGATCTATTCACATAAATGCAACACAATATACATAACTATGTTTTAGAGGTGTGTACAGAGGCTACACAATGAACTTTTATGTTTCAATTACCTTAGAATAAGCAATTTCGATTCATCTACATACATCTACATACACTGCGGGTCCCCCTACATGGAGCGGTGGACTGAGCCGTTGATTGCAGTTCACAACTTCTCCACTAGAAGCCGCTACAATTTACACATTGCACCTTTAATACCTTTAAGAATTCTAACACTATCATACTGAAACACTAATATCAAGGATAGTGATGTTCACCCCTCTTTCACTTCTCAAGGTCACAGAAACATCTGGGGTACAAAAGAGACCTAGTTTAGAAATCAGACCTGCGCTTCACGTTAACAAAATACCTGCAGCCTGAGAAGCTTTTTTGTTTGGTGAATTCCCCGGAGCCATGGCATCAGCTTCAGGCCCACTCATCCCCTTGGTTTTTTTGTCTGAATTTCCTTTTGATTTCTTCTTTTTTGATTTCTTCTTAGCCTGTTCCTCTGAGCATGAACCGCTCAACTGTGGAGCGTCACCTTCCTCAGATCCCACCAGAGTTGCTTTCATGTCTTTCTCACTTCTCTTCTGTCGGCGTTTTGAGGATGACTTTTTGGACACAGGAGTTTTACGTAACTCTGTTGTGGCATTCTTTTCAAGCGTGCCAGGTTTCTCACCCTGGATTTCAGGGCATGCAGCTTGATGTTCTGTTTTGTCCACACACAAGGACGTAGAAGTGCTGCTCATCTGCGCATCCTGTTGAGATGGAAAGCCAGTTGACTCTGAATTAGCCTTTTTTCTCCTGCTAGCGTCGTTAACAGTCCTGCTAACTGACATAATTGCGTTCTCCTCTGTCTGCGCTTGCTGCTTCACAGACTCCTGCAAGGAAGATCGTAACTTGTCATTTGGATGCTGATTCAGAGGTTGGGCATGAGCTTCTTTCTGGGACCTGGTTGATTTTTTTCCACCTTTTCCATCTCTGGGTTTAGTAGTTCTCTTAACTTTAGGTGAAGACTCCATAATCTCTGTTCTATTGTCTGTAGGAAATGATAAACTTGTCAGTGGTTCCACTAAGGTGAAGAAAAAAAATCTACTTTGGCAGTTTACAATAAAACATTTTTTTTCAACAATGAACACTTTTGGACTCAATATACAGATGAATATTTGTACAGTATTTGCTTTTCACTCCCCCTCAGGTTATATAAAACTATCAAATGGTTTCTACTGGATAAAATTATTTAACAAGACGCAAAACTTACATTGACTATACTATATTGTAATAATATTTATAGTTGTAATATTCTGTAACCATTCTTAGGGTTAGGTTGGTATGTTTTTTACAAATTCTTTGTAATGCTAAGCTGTAGTTTGCACAAAACAAAGGTTTTGATACATTTTTAAATAACCATGTAGGTCTCTCTCAAAGTTTTAAAGGCATTTTTTATGTTTAAAGCATTATTTTTCATAGTGAGGTAAAGTTCTGTTTTCAGAAATGTCACGTCACCATATCATCATAAATGAGCACATCAATAACGCTGTCACGTCCATTACACTGGAATTGCACAATGAACTTACATAAACAGACGTTGAACATCTGTATTTTATCAGTTAACTTTAACAGAGATTCTTAAGTGCTCTGTTAGTTCTGGTTAGCTACTGCATTAGCTAATGTTATTGAATATAACCTTACTGTATAGTGTTACCAAACACCGTTAAATAACTCTTACACATTAGGTTACTAAACACAGGTTAGGTCGGTGCGGTGATATGTAATATTTAGTCAAAATTTATTATTCATAAAATAATAGTATTGTCATAAACATATTATATATTACATAGGGTCGCCATTAATGTATGTGAGTGGCTTAATCAGTAAAAATTACTTCAGGTAACATAATGCTTTACAAATGTCCATTTGGAGCAGGCTTTGCTTACACGAGTCTGTGTCACACTCCGTTACAACGAAATCTGCAACAAATCGCCATCACCCTCCCTTTCAATAAAATATACTTGTATCCTGACTTAAAATATAAGTATAAGTAAAGTATAAGTATAAAATATTGAACTCACCGTCTCAATCTGGAGTTTAGAGTAATAAACTGCAGTTCATTTCACTGTAGAGCCCGGACAAAAACACAAACTGCGCTTCTCTTCCGGGTCTCTTAAAGCAAGCGCTGCTGTTGCATTATGGGAATTGTAGTTTTATTGACGATAGTCAGAGAAATTTTAAAATGTTTATGACGTATATATCTAATTAAGATACACTAGGTTGTCCAATAAATACACTTGTACACTTGAGTATTGTAATGTGCTGTAAATGGTGCCAAAGAAAGTATTTTTTCATTACATATATTAGACACCTGGACAAAATATATACCAAGAGAGATGTGCTGTTTTGACATGGCCAATTTAATGTAATTTATTAATAATAATAATAATAATAATAATAATAATAATAATAATAATAATAATAACAACACTAATAATAACACTAATAATAACACTAATAATAATAACACTAATAATAATAATAATAATAATAATAATAATAATAATAAATTTGAAAAAATACTTTTACAACCAACAAATATTTTTTGTTATACTAAGCTGTTTCTCTGGGCTACTATTATTTTCTTATAAACATTAAAATTGTATAAAAAAAAGTTAATATCCATATATAAAACTCCAAAGACAGCACATGCAAAATAGTTGCCAAAGGTATGGTCCAAAGTTTTGCAGGAGTTTTGTTCACACGAAAAAAATGTTTTGTTGGTTTGTTTATTTGCTTGCTTGCTTATTGGTGAAAATACCTAAACATTTTTCATCTTTTATATTCCATTCATGTCATATTCCACAGGGCATGACAATACTTTACAAGATGTCACCATTTAAATAATCGTGACATCACAACAGGATTATAAAACAGTGCGAGGAGTGGGCATGTGTTATCCAGACAGTGTGCATGAGTGTGATAAACTGCAGCAGGGATCGCGGGGATGGATATGCTTTACACGCTCATCTGCGGACTGTGCATGCTCAGTCTGTCACTTTATGCAAAACCATTCACCACAGTCCAGTACAAGGTTTGTGTCTTTTTTCGAAGATTCTGTATGGGAGGAAAATCGCTCTGCAGTGCATTGTTGTTATTATTGCATATGCAATGCAGATTTGCTCTGTTGTGACAGAAGACAGTTAAAGCAAGAGAAAATCTGCTTTCAGTGTCTCTTCTAAAAAGTTGAAAATCATGCATAATTGCTTTGGTAAAATCTTAGAATTTCTCACCTTTTCTTCAGTCCACAAAAAGTCTCCAATCAGAGAACCGGAGCGCTAGACCCGCGAGGAATGAAACAGTGGACGCGCGAGTGCAGAACAGGTCGCGCGCTGCGAAAGAACCGCACGAGCTGAGCGCGAACGTCAAAGGAGCAAAACAGCGTCCGGCATCAGGCGATCAAACCAATTCACGCAAAAAACAACCACTCAAAAATAAGGAAAAACGGAAAAATTGCTTCGGTTTCAAGATGGATAGAATAAGTGATATAAGTGGAATGGGCTGTAAAACTGACTGAGGTACACTGATGCAGAAATGGACTGCCTAATCCAGCATGGACATTATTTAACGAGTTGCTGGACATACAAAAGGTTTATCCAATGGGTATCTTCATCATTTTGCAAATGATTTTTTTTTCTATAAGGCTTTATGGATTTGGAGACTAAATATGGTGATGGAGACTAAATATGGTCTTGAGTTGACGTTATTCTCTGGTCTTTGAAGCTGATTTATATGATCCAGACAATACAAGTTCTTTCTGGGACTTTTTTGGGGGAATTGTGATATTTATTTTACCTTTTACAAACTGTAATGGGATCTTTGAAATGTGTTGAATGTACAACATTGTGAATCTTGATTATAATATAGAATATTCGTAACATTGTCTATGTTGCATACTGTAGGTTCCAGTCTTTTGGATATTCAGAAAAAAATTACTGTGCATTAAACTGCTAAAGGAAAAAATATTTGCGCATTGTAATGATTCAAGAGATTTCACACTGAATTAATACTGATGGTGAGTGTTTTTAAACTTCTGAATCTTTTGTATGTAAAGATCTTTTGTATTTAAAGAGATCTTTCACAATTTTGTTTTTTAACTATTTTAATTTTTCCCATATTTCTATTTTCTTAACTGTACACTAACACTGTTAGATATAAAAAAGCAAAACAAAGCAAGACAAAGCATGAGAGCAGGGGATAACTTTGACATGTTTTCATTAAATCCTTCTTCCTGCCATATTGTTGAAAAATAAAGTGATCTCTGTTTTCATCGTTTGCATAAATATCAATGGTACAACATTACACCAAATAAAAAATACTGAGATTATCTCTTTTGAATAATATTCAGAATCTGCCAAATTACAACATTCCAAAAACGAATATCTAACATAATGATGTCACTAAATTCTTCTTATATTTCTATAATATTTACTTATATATTTATATCTCATATAATAAACTGCTGTATTGGGACAGGAAAGAACAAACTTTTTTGTTTACAGCAGTGACCATTGCAGGCTTTGGACTGAGAAAGATGAAGACAGCAGGTGATTTAGGTGCTGAACTTACATAATCATTGTGTTCATTGTTTGCAGTTTCAAAGGATCCTTTGGGTGGTACAGCCTTTTTATTCCTTAAGTTCACCAGGATTTCTATTATGCACTCAGTAAGGATTTTTAGTTATTTTTATTGTTAGTACAAAGTTTACTTACATCGTGGATTATCCTGTAATGCTTAACAAAGTTCACTTAGTAGTATCACACATCAAACTATAATCACAGAATACTGCATCAATATGTAAATGAAAAGAGTTAATACAGTCGTAAGATGCAACATCATCAAATGAATATTGTTGAAGTGTAGCTTTTTTAAGTGTAGACACATAAAAGACATCAACAGCCTACATAAATGAAGTACGATAAAAAAAAAAAAAACACTATACCTTAATGCCTTATATTAGAAACCGTCTTCTTCCCTAAAACTTTGTTATTATATGCTGTTTTATTAGATGTCGTAAATAAATGTATTTAACAAAACAGACTACAGCGAGAGAGAGAGAGAGAGAGAGAGAGAGAGAGAGAGAGAGAGAGAGAGAGAGATTGGTACATCCGGGATTTTTCGCTAACCACGCCCACCTTCCCGCTGACCCTCAACAGCGCTGTAAATATGGCGGAGGTAAGAAGGAAATTCCCATTATTTTCTTTCAAATAAATAACATAATTTTTTGAAACTACATCAAAAGCTATTTTTGTGGATGGCTTCATGAAATAACTTGATCGTATATAATTCGTATTAGGTTGTGCACAATTTTAGGTGGTTAGACGCGTTAAATTCTTTGAAATTTTATTTTTGCAAAGTTAATAGCTGCTAGCTCGCCTTTAGTTAGCCTGATACTCCTAATACAATTAATAAACATGAATTATCTCCAGAATATTCACACAAGCACCAACGTCTGTGCTGGCTGTTATTGCTAAATCATTAGTTTAGGCATTACTATTTTATACCTAAAGTATGTTTTATACTGTGTGTTTGTAATGAATGCTAGGCAAAGCTTTATATTAACCTTAACTTCCCAAGACACACACACACATAGCATCTCTGATTTATCTGCTTTTGATGCATCTTAAGCACTGGCCTGTTTGTTTAATATTGCGAAAGATATTTGTGGGTGCAAAATAAGAAGTCTGTTTGAAGAATGATTTTTGCAAAAGTTATTGCAGAAGTTTTGTCAGTGTCACTTTACATGTGGAGTGTATCTTTTTTAGTATGATTTGCATATATTAAGTTGTGTTTCATGTGTCATCAAATCCTTCATAACTTCAGACGAAAATGGCGCTAAATGAGTAAGAAATATGTAACTTTGTCTGCATTCAACCCGAAATCGGACTTCGTTTCATTTTTCACTTAGGGTTGTTTTATTTTTCACTTAGGGTTGTTTTATAAATATGCTTTATAAATAGATGTACTTGGTCTTTTAACAAAATATAATATCTATGAAACATCTTTCCTTGTCTGCTGACATCACAAGTCCCTCATGAAACTTTTCATCCCCTTCTTTTCATTCCCCCTTCGAATATCTGTGTGCCTTTTGTTATAAGGGAAATGTTCATGATCCAGTAAATTACTGATGGATTTAATCCCATGTCCCACCCTACATGTTTTCTTATTATCCTGTTACTTCAGGACTACTTATTATCAGAAACACATCAGATTGCAGAAGTGAAATGTGCTGCAAGTGTTTCATACGCAGTTACACAGCTGAACACATTTATAGTAAAATGCATTTCTGATCTATTAATTAGGCTATTTCACTAATAATTAGGTCATTTCAGTGAACTGCTCCTTCAGTCAGGTGATGATGTACATGGATGTGAATTAAAGTCTTTATTTCTTTATTTTACAGCCCTCCTTGGGGAGTTCAAGCCCAGGTAAGTTACTTTTACTTTCATTCTAAACACATATTTATAGTTCAAATCAGTAGTTTAAAACATCTAAATTGAGTCATTACAACATTATATGTAAATAGGCCTGTATTATATTAGCAGTGAGACCTTTGGGATGCTGTGGTTCTATATTATATAAGAGGTATATAATTGTATTTTACCCAAACTTTAACCCTAACTGCATCTAAACTAAAAGGCACAATGATGTAAAACACAATAGAAGTAGCAGCACTTGTCATAATGATCATTTTTTTAATCATATAATTTCAATTTACGAATATTTCAGTAATTTTGGTAATGGTTGTGTAAACTGTGTAAAGTAAATAATTTATACATGGTTAATCGGCAGAATAACTGTTTTATGTATAAATGCACAAAGCTCTTCAGGAGTTTTAAATTGTTTTATTAAATGACTACAGAAGTAATCTAAATCCAATAATAGAAGGAAATTAGAGTTTACAGTTAAATATCGTATGGTCAAAAAAAATTCAATATCAACTTTCATATACAAAAACAATAATGTCCACATACTACCCTGAATCTCTATATGTGTACACATGAACTGATTGCACTGATTTTGTCTGAAGGAGTTTCGGTCGGTTCAGATAACGCAGACTTTGAGCCATCAGCGGAGATGTTGTTACCAGAGTATGAGGATGATCAGACCCCTGAAGACGAGGAGCTGCCTGAAGGAGATGCTAACTTCAGCAATGAGATAGAAGAACTTGCAAAGGTTTGGTTTAATCTTGATAATCTCAGTATGACTGGTCTTTATTCAGTGATAATCTCCAGCCTGTACTGGAGATATCTGACACTAAAATCAGATGGGTGCAGACAATTGAAGAAAGGCTAAAGTTATGTCATGAGTTTGTCATGTGTTGTCGGGGGAATGCAGATCATTAAAACAGGTGATGTTCCGTTTATGTATTTTAACATATCGTGAGGGGCTGTTTCTTTTTTTTTAAAACTGGATAAAAAAACGGATAGTCTTGTATGTGTAATGTGAAATTTATGTGTAAACCGCAGGAAAGAGAAATGCCCATCCAGGAGCTCCTGAGCCTCTATAGATATGGAGGTAATGGGTCACCAGGGGAAGATGAGGAGGAGGAGGAAGATGAGGAGGAGGATGTGGATGGAGATGAGGATGATGATGATGATGAAGGAGAGGACATGGATGAGAGCAGCAGAAGCACTGGAGAACTAAAGAAGAGCAAGGTCTGTCCCACAATCAACTGTGATGTTAAGATCGTTTTCTTTAGGGTATTTTTGTGGGGTGCCGTACTCCTGATAAATCTGTATATGCCATTAATTAATAAATAAATACATATTTGTGTGAATAAATATCCTTTGAATATTATGTGATGAGAGAGAATGAACAGGTTCGGATTGAATCGGACAGCCAATTTGTAGGCAAAATCCTACACGGTATTTGTAGTATGTGCACATGATATTTACACAACTCTAAAACAGCTTTATATGAAACATACATAGAGAGTAATAAATTTGAGATGATTCACACTGAATTATATTTAAATGTTAATGTCAGATCCAGACAGCCTGACGTATGTGTTTCTTAATGATCTGTTCAGGAGGATGGAGGGAAGATCTCTAAAGGTCTGGAGGATGACAGCCACTCCAGTGATGGTCGACCATGCACGGTTAAAGCCTGTAACACAGCTGACCTCATACGATCTCAAAACCACGGCTACTTTCAGAGTAAGAGACACATGTGCTTTATCTTGTTAAATTATATTAAATGTTCTGAACACTGACTGAGATATCTGTTTTTCAATTTCAAAATTGTCCTTTAGATAATGAAGTGGATGAGGAATCAGAGGAGGATGAAGACTATGTTCCCTCTGAAGACTGGAAGAAAGTAAACACTCTTACACACTTTAATTTAACTGCTAAATCTCAGCTAAATGCCTAAATGTAAATGTTCATTTCAGGTCTTTACGTCCTCTCCCTTTAAGTTATGAATGAATGTCTGACATGTACGTGTTTTTCAACAGGAGATCATGGTTGGATCCATGTATCAGGCCGAAACACCGTCTGGACTGTGCAAATACAAGGACAATGAGAAAGGTAGAGTTAATCTATGATGGTCAATCAAACAATATTTAAAGTTGACAAAGTTTTTGTAGGGATGATGTTGTAATATGTAAATTTCCTCCCTGTATCGGCTTGTTCTGATATCATAAACAGTGTTTACTGAGGGAAAAACAAAGACAATAAATAAGTGCAATAAACCCAAAAAACAACAAACGTATCTTAATGTTGTACATAAAAGTGTATATAGGGTGCTCTGATAAAATGAAACTTACAATTTTAACTCTCAAACTTCTTTAACTGATCAGTTAATCTCAACTAGCAGAGAAGTGGAAACTGTTTTACTTCATTTTATTAACATCTGTATGTTTGTACACACTAAACTAATTTCTACCAGTGATAGCATGATGTCGTTTATTTTACTGAAACAATATACATACTCAAAATTTTAGGACTGTTAGGTTTTCGTATCAGATTAATAAAGATGTTTTTGCAACTACACATATACTCGTTAAACCTGTTAAAGCACTTTTACACCAATTACAATAACTGTAAAGAAAACTATTGTATCAGCATTCACATCAATGGACAGTAACTTTGTGTTTTACATTCCCAAGCCCTTTACTTATGAGAAAAATGCTCTGAAAGTGATTCAAACTATATCATTCCTCTGTATCAATATTGTTATAGTTTACATGGACTGTGCTATTCGCTTTAACTTTTTCACTTTATCTTTATAGTTCTTATTGCGTGAACTGGCCTTAACTCAACAGAACGTTCTGCATTCTGAATCTTTGACAGTGTATGAAAACGACGACCAGCTGCTGTGGGTTCCGGACGTCCTCCCCGAACACACCGTGGTGGAGTTTCTTACAGAAGCTTGTCGACGGACGGGAGAGGAGACGGGAGTAGATGCCATTCCTGAAGGGTGCCACATCAAAGACAATGAGCAGGTATCTCTTCTGATCTCAGCGATTTCATCATTATAATTAATTAAACGCCGAACTGTGACTTAATACACGATACAAACAGTGTTTTCCGCCCACAGGCCTTATATGAACTGGTGAAGTGTAACTTTGACACTGCAGAAGCTTTAAGAAGATTACGATTTAATGTTAAAGCAGCCAGAGGTAAGAGTCACAGAATCGGTTTAGTGTCATTTATAGAGGAGAATAGAAAACAATAACAGTACGCTAACGTTTCATATTATATAAAATGTTCAACGTATTATATAGTGTTAGAATGATGTAAGACTATGTGTGATTACTTTTATGGATTTGATGTTTATAGGACTTTATTAGATAATCACTGAACAGTATAAGATGCATATCATTGTTTTTTGTTTCAGAGGAAATGTCTGTATGGACAGAGGAAGAATGCCGAAATTTTGAACAAGGCTTAAAGGCTTACGGAAAAGACTTTCATTTCATCCAGGCCAACAAGGTACGGCTCTGTTTCCGTCATTCATGTAAACGGCTTTTATTTGCTATTATAAAACAGTTAGTTTCAGTTCTTGATTGTGATTTGTGAATAGTCGTGTTTTATTCATGATAAATCACCCTTATGAGCACTTCACCCAATGAAAGCCGTGTTGCTTACCTATAAATTTTTTCAGGTCAGAACGCGGTCGGTCGGGGACTGTGTGGCTTTTTATTACATGTGGAAGAAGTCAGAGCGGTATGATTTCTTTGCACAACAAACTAGGCTTGGAAAAAGAAAATACAACCTTCACCCTGGGGTGACGTAAGTATCTCAGTTAACATGGTCATTGCCACGGATTCATGCATCACAAAAAACTGTATATTCAATGGCCGTAATTAAATATTAAACTTTTTGGAAAGTACATTTGTTGTATAAATTATCATATTGTGTAGCTTGTTACAGTTTTGTGTTTTCTGACAGAGATTACATGGACAGATTGTTGGACGAGACTGAAAGCACCACCTCCAGTCGAGCAACCACGCCCTTACCTGCCCCCTCCAGTAGCAGCACCAGCCAATCAGAGCGAGAGGATATTAGTGGTCACAACGGTGCGGTACATAATAGTGCAAAAATTAAATTACTTGTTTGTGTATCAGTGTGTTTATTGTAGTTCTTTATATGGTTTCAACTGAAGGTCTTAACAGTCATGGGTCCAGTACAGACTCCACACAGACACTAAGCAGCGCGAACGAGATTAAGAGCGAATCTCTTCATTCCAACGGAGCGGACAGTTTAACTCCAGATCATCAGGACTCCAACGGCTGTAATCTTTCAGACGCTCTTAACACGGACACTTACGGCTCGGTGAAGTGCCAACAGGACTGCCAGAGTCTCGACAGGCCAACGAAAAAGTGCCGGACAGAATCGGACTCACCGGTCCTGGTTGTGATGGACCCTTCCAGAGCGAAGGAAGACTGAAGAAGTCCAGGCCAAATACAGAAAGCGGGGCCATAGTGACACCCCTCACTCCATCCACCCCTAAACCCAAAGTCAGGCTGCTCCAAAAAACACCCTTCCTATTCAACTACAGCTGATAAATGCTCTTTTTTCATGAAACCATTTTACAGAGAAATGTATATTCTATTTGTAACGGATATTTTTTTACTGACAAGATATTTATATTTTTATTAAGACGTTTTGACAATGGGTGAATATGCCATAAAAGCCCTTAGACATTATTTACAAGGATGATTGTCGGTAGGCATGGCCTTTGGTCAGCGTGTCTCCATACACATCAAGTTGCATTTGTCTTTGTCGACGATAGAGACGTACTGCAAACCCTCAACGGCTGTAGTACAAATAAATAAGCCAGTAGAATCCCTCCTAAGTTTTGATTTTTTGTAAATTGCCTAGAGACTCATTTGTTGGTTGGGCTGACATGTTCCCAGTAGGTAAATCTGTGGGTTTACCAGTAAATTTAAAACTGAAGGAAGATTAAGACGCTAGTAGATTACTTTAATACATTAAGTTATCTTATCCCAACACAATGCAAACAAACCTTAACGGGCTTCATTTATTTTAGAGGGAAATATGAACTGGTTCTTGATTTTCCTACCTTCATTCTTGTGGGTTTTACCTCAATCACGACTTACGATGGTACAATAAGGTCTTGTATAGATTTGTTAACTTGCACACACCTCATGCTTTTGATAATCACTGGTTTTCTTGAATCTTTGTATCTTACATATAAGGCTGATGATTGTGCAAAATCTTGCTTTTAGCACAGCTGTATGTTTGTAAGATTTGAAGCAAACAAACACTAATAATGACTGATCGCTGACTGTGAGAAACAGGTTTCTTAGTCCACTATTACGTAGAACAAATGCTATGACGTAAATCAATCTAAAGTTAGACTTAACCCCAAATAATTCAAAAGTAATGTCACTTTCACATTTATTTCATATATTCATTTATGTGTGAAACCTCAGTCAAAAAGAGAAATGCCTTAATTCATATTTGACCAAGAATAACATTTTAAGTATTTCGTTTTGAATGATGCGTGCAGTTACAGAAGTAATTTCACTTCACAGTCCTGCAAATAAACCTTTCAGAGTGTTACATTTCCACTGAATTGTGATCCTGAACCACACATCGACTTATTTCATGTCATTTCTGTTATGTGCTGCCTGCTGAGTTGTGTTATAATTTCTGTCAGCCTTGTGTACATGATCTAGCATTAATATTTGAATTGGGGTAAACGTTGTCTTCTCACAGTTTAGAACTTTCTGGTGTGACGTCTTAAATTACCCACTGATTGTAAGACTTAAGTTGATCCGCTGAGATTTATATAATAAATATTGTGAATGTACTCTGAGCTGTAATATTGCTCAGCCATCTGGATTATTGTTCTGATCAGTTACCAAGCAGACAGTTGTCTAAATATCTGTGTTAGTTTTATATGTCCCATGTCACTCAATGGTCCAATTCTTTATACATGCATACAATAAATTTATTTTTTAATAGGTTGTTGTATAGATGAAATAATGTACAGTCAGCCAGTCATAATAATAAATATAAAATAAATCCCCTTAGAGAGTCATCAGACCCAATGAAAGGTAATGAGGTAATGAAATCTTTTTCCCGAAATGAACTGTACTTGTGACATTTAAAGACAATAACACATGCTTATCTCATATTATAAACTATGCAAAGGACACTGTGATCCATTCAGTTCTTCAAATCATTTATTTCAAAATTCCAATTGGTTTTCAATATCATTAAACCAACTACTGTATAAAATGTAATTACAAAATAATATAAAATAATTTTTAAAAGATTTAAAATAATTTAAAAAATAAAGAAATGATGCATACCATGACACACAATAATTGCAAAGCGTAAACCCTTGCGTCTTAACAGACAACATTAAGAATCAAATGCAGCTGTTTTAGAAATAAAAATCTTTTCATTTTCTGCATAGAAAGTGTAATTTCAACTTTGGAAATTTTACAAAATCCCACTTCTATCCAAAAAAAATAAAAGTACAGTATCCACAATCCAAGAAATCGGTGAAAGAGGAATCATGAGACTTGACCACCAGTGACCACCCACTTCCATAAACCATCACAAATGATGTACCCTACAGATCATTTGTGATGGTTTGTGGCTTTGGAACTTATTTTGTAGACGTTTAGAAAGAAATTGATGAAAAAATATGTCCAAAACCAAAGCTGCAGAGCAAGAGCTTCACCATTATGCATACTGTATAAGGCACCAAATGTGTCTGCTTGTGTCCCTCCATCATTTATTGACATTTTTGATGAAGTCTGTTCCATCAACTTGCTTCTGTTGAGAGACAAAACATTTAGATGCACGTTATTTTAACTATATTTTACCTTATTTTGTAGTATTAGATGAAATGAAACCAATGGCATTAAGGTTTTGGTTTGCAATTGAACATTTTTCTTACTTACTATTTTGTTCTTTAGTGAAGGTGATATACGAGTACACAAGACTACCAGCAATGCTGTTTTAAAACAAATTGAGCAGAAAGCAGTTACTACATCATCTGAAGTTCTAAAAAGACTAACGAATCGTTATCAGGAAACTGTGCAATGTTTGCATCTTAATGACTTAATGATATTTAACAGAATACTAAAATCATGTAGTATATTTGTTTTGTGCATGGAGCAAAATAACTGACAGCAAAAGACACATGGTTAAAAACAGGTAAGTTTCTATTATAGTTCCTGATCTGCATTTAAAATTATTTCTCGACCAAGCTAATTAACATTTACTTGTAGGCATTTATAAGACATTTTTAACTAAAGTGACTTACAATAGTAAACAATAAATATAAACAAATAAATTACAGAAACACTACACATGTACTCGCGTTTTTAACCATACAAACGCATAAAATGTGTTTTGAGTTGTCATGGATTATTAATATTGTTTAAATTATATTGTAATTAAAGGCTCAAGGTCTGCATCTAAGATTGTGATGTTAACAAGAATCAAACACTAACTATGAGTAATTCAATAATCACATGATAAATGGTAAATTGACAAATATTTTTTTACCTGATGTTTAAACCAATAAAGTTCAGCCAGGTGAAGATATAATCTCCACCAAACACCATCCCAATGTATGTCACCAGTATATTCTGTTGGTTATGATAAAGAAGAAAAAACACAGGTGTAACTCTTGACTCAGACCATATTTACTGTACCACCAGTACAACCAGTACCTTGACAATTGAAAAGCCAAATACCAACCTTAATACAGCCGACAATGGTAGTAGTTAAAGCCGAGTTATAATGGGTACATAACATAATTGAGTACATGAGGATGAACCTGCCGAAACAGAATAGAAATTAAATGTTGTCCATTATGTATCAGTCATGTCTGAAAGTCAGACATAAACATGCAATTCACAAATAAAAATCATTATTTTACAAGCTTAAAATGTAATACAAATATATTTAGGATTACTTTGTATACTGGCCAACCATCCCATATTGTAACTATTCATATTTCTAGTCTCACATCAAACATAATAATTTGTGCAAGTTTTCACTCACTAAAAATCACAATATGTGTACATGAAAACTTGTACATATGACTTGCTTCTATTAAGACAAATCAAAAACAAAAGTAAGATTTCAAAGTTCAATCAGTTCAATACGGAAATTTATTTTAGCTGTGGTTAGAGTTACGGGTAAGGCTAAGGGAAAATTATTTACTGAAATAAATTGTGACTGTGTTATTTAAGCAAGCTTCTTATTTTCATTTTTTTTTCAACTTGTATCATCATATGTTTGAAGTGAGTCGCACTGTGAAATAAAAGATCTCCAATGTAGCAGACAAATATAAATATTTAAGTGTTATACTACAGCTAAAGTTAATCGACGTCTGTAAATACCACTCTTACCCCATGACACACGATAACACAAACTGAAAGGCAAAGAAAAGGTTGGCCCAACCATCGTATTCCAAAGCCTGGAAATACACAAAAGAGCCTGTGTTGGTTCTTTTTGCATCTTGTGTATTTTTTATGTGTATACTTAAGGTTAAATAATCAAACACAACACATTTGTAACATAAACTTGGTTGATTGTTTTGTTATTAAGCTCAATAAGTGAACTCGTTGCTGATAAAAAGAATGTTTATGTAGTTCTTACTTTTTGAACGTCTCCAGTGAAGTATGCCAAAACAATAGTGGGAATAATCATGAATAAAGCATTATAATACAGCAGTCCATATTTTCCCAGTTCCTGAAAAACAGGTTAAAGGAAATAAACAAATAAACAAATTGTAGCAAAAAAGGAATCTTATCTTAAGTTTTTTATGGACACATTTAACTCAAATGTCAATCAAACTCACAGTGACAAAACTATATTTTAATCATATAAAATGTTCTGTATGCTGCACAAATGCAGGTGTTTACATCTATATTTTTTAGACTTCAATAAAACTAAAAAAGATGTTTGTATGGATTTATGGTGTTTCTTTTAGATCAGATCTTTGTGTGATAGTTTCTACTCAGTTTCAATAAATATTTCAGTTAATGGCTTCAAAATCTTTATTGATATTCTTCTACAAACACACAAAGCAAAAGATAGAAATAAACACTGATTTCATTTTTTTTATTGGTTTCATTTTTGTGCCTACGACTTCTATGACACGGTTCTGTATAAACATCATGATTTTATTAACGGCTTCAAAAATGTTAAAGCAGGATATCACTGAGGATCTCTGATGGTTAAATTACCTTGGAGTCCAGTTTTTGTTTCATGTAAGCCCCATTAGCAGCAGTCAGAATGTTGTTAAGTGTGATAAAAACATATCCATGGATGTCAAAAGCTAAATCTGTACTGTGAAAGTTCAATAAAAACCATTAAACGTCACACGTTTCATTTGCAGAGAGAACACTGATAAAATGCATATCATGGATAGCTTACCTTGCAGCGATAAATGCTCCCAAGATCATGGTGAATACCGTTGCCTTAATGGACCATGAGAACGTCTTTCTACATATAGATGAAAAACACATGTAAACATAAAAGTGCAGCTGCTCTGAATGTACTACACACATTAAGTATAGAGACGTACTTCAGCAGGTAACCCTCAAACAGCATTGTGAATAAAATAGAGAATCTTCTGAGCACAGTAAACATCGGCAGACTGTAAAAGAGAACATGCAGTGTTTTGTTACTATTGTTTATTTCAAATTAAACAACATCAACAATGCCTGATGAAGTTAATCAAGGAAAAACCGACTTTGCTGACTTGACAAAGCCCTGCCTGAAAGCGCAATAAATGTTTCTGTGGTTGTCGCAGTTGTCACTAAGGCGTTGTTAAGCATTTGATAATGTTATTTGCTTGCTATGGTGTTCTGAATGGTTGCTAAGCATGTCCCAAGACATTGCTAGGGTGTTCTGGGTGGGTGCTAGAGATGCACATTAAATAATTAAATTATAATTGAGTGTTTATGACCCATTAAAAATACCAACAATTTTACATGTGTAATATAATGATTCACACTAGCAAAAGTTTATTTTAACGTTTTAACTGTTTTAACAGGTTTAACTGCTAGTATTAATCAAAATTGTTATTTTAACATTTAAGGAGTTCATTATATTCGTCTCTAGAGGGCGCACCACAGAACCACAGAAGAGTTAGATTTTGTCAAATCAAGTCAACATACACAAATAAAACATCATCATGTGCTTGTGTTATCTGTTTTCCTGAACATTTACTTCACTTGTTGTGTTCCAAAGAGGCCTGTTAGTTGATTTCCCACATAAAGTAACGGAAGAGGAAATACCTGCAATATAAGGAAAATGTATTCAATAACAGTGGCCCCAAAAATCATTAAAGCAAACTTGTTTTTTGTTTTTTCCAAAAAGAAAGGAATTGAGAGAATGTTGTCAGTAAAACATGTCTTTGTGGCTTATGTATACACACCTGCTGGCAGTATCTGGGCCTGACTGCTTAGTTATTTTTTAATTTTATTATAAATGTTTGATTTTGATAAACAAAATATAAAAAAAGAATTATAGACTTATAGACAAAAATTTTCTTCCACCACTGTTAACTACCTCACAGAGTTTGCATAAGCACAGTGTTGGCCATTAACCTCTGATTAATTCCTGGCCTTAGTTAAGTTAACTATGGAGGGTAGATCCAAACGCTATTTGCAAGTATCTTATTAATGTGTCAGCTTTAATTCAGTTTATTGTTATAATTATATAGGAAGTTTAGGGAACTAGACAAACTAAACAATGAGAAGCATGCTGCCTATTAAATACTATTAGTCATTAACCTTTGGCTAATTAAACCAGCTATAAGATTGTAAGCATGAGATGTATGTTAACATACTTTGTTAGCGACATTGATACATAATAATTAAATATAATCTAAAAAAAAATATTATTTTCCTAATTTGTTTCATTAAATTCATTGAGATTATATCAGTTGGTTGGAGTCAGATAAAATTGCTTAATACAAAAAGGATTTAAAAAAGCTTATAAGAAAGACAGAACATGCAGAAGTCTTCGCTATGCCATTATATGGTTTCTTACAAAACCATTTTGAAAAATTCTATTTAACATTTCAAATCTAACTAACCGTTTTGCTTGAAAAGTGTGCAACTTTACTATCTTGTTATTTAATGTGGTTTTATACAGTATAGATGGTGCCTTGGGTGTCCAAATATTGTTTGGGTTCGCTTTACAGTACACTGTGACCCTTCATACATTCATCACTGTACAAACAGAACATATATCACATTATAACAACGTTTAAGCCTCACAGTCACATCCACAAACAAATTTGAAGAATATGGTTGGGCTTCTTACCTTCTGTAGGACATTCCTGTCAAAATCTTGGAAATGTATCACATTTAATAATTTTGCCCCTCGCAACACAAAAACAGTTGCCAACATCTGCAAATAAAGTTACAGCTGCTAGTATGATACAAAAAAGCATATGAGTATCATTTTAAACTGTAAAATGTTATGAATGAAAATAAAATTTTGTTACTTGGCCAATTCCCACTGATAAAGAGGATGGGAATCTGGAAACACAAAGAATATTAATTATGAAGGGCATATATAATAAACCTGCTAATGTGACGCACACAGAGACCCGGCAAGCAAACAAAAATAAGCTGAAGAACTTTTGCTAACATTCCCATAATTATTTTCCAAACGTTCTGTTAACAACGTAAGTGCAACGTTTTCATAACATTATTATAATGTTAGTCAATGTTATTTAACGTTTATAAAACGCGATTTTGACGTCACTGCAAGAATGTTTAATGTTAACTTTTCAAGAACGTTTTCCAAAGTTCTTTAAACGCTGTCTGTTAGTTGGGGAATATCTATTTAAACTAAACTAACACCAACAAAAATGAAGGACTTTTGATTACTTTTCATCTGTTCACAGATGTGACGCAAGCTATGACCAAGCTATTTAAGTCACACCAAAGGTGAGCGCACGAGAAATCACACTAACACATACAATAAAATGATCAGTTACACGATCTGCAGTAAGACCCATTGCGTTAGTACCTAGTCAAATTAAAAGCATTAATGCATTACCTGTAATTAGTAAGAACACTTTTGTTAACGACAACAATGAGAAAAGAAGAGATTCCGTAAAAAGCTGCAGCAAATAACTTTAAAAATAACGTTGATGTCCCGGTGTCTTCTCCTTTCGATACATTATTTCTGGTGTTATTCTCCATATACCCCTTACGATTTCGCCTGTGTTTTGCCGCCATGCTTGCCTTCCACACACACACAAGCAGAGAGTGTGACAGGAGTTAAAAGATCCAACTATTTTCCCTGTACAACAGAGTATTTCCCCTTCCCTGAACATTTAAAGGGACAGTAGCAGTTTTAACGTTTGACATTCATCATATTCATTATACAGATCGACCAAACTTTCCTTGTGCATTTAGTGTTACTGTTCTAAATCAACTTAAATGCAACTTAAAAACACATTCAATTAATACGTTTTTCCACATGTGCTCCCACTGGTTTAGCATATGAATTTATTTTAAAAAAATCTTCAAAAAGCACATCTCCCACATGTTTTTGCACACAATACATTTTCTGTGGCATTTCTGTAAGGTGTACGTGTTAAATTAAAGAAAAAATTTAAGCAAATTTCACCTCCCCTTCATAACATAAGGCTTTGTTTGGAGAATTGGCAGTTTATACATTTTATAATACTTTAAATGCATCTAAATCCATGGAATCATGTTCACTAAGATATGCATTAATCACTATCTGAATATTATAGGGAATTGTGAGACAGGTTGCTTTATAAAGTAACAACATGTGGAAGAAGTTTGGAAATTGAATTCACAATACAAAATCTTTTCCAGAACGCACAGAAGCAGACAAGGGTGTATCCAATTTTATTTAAATATTTGAGAGATACAGGTTTAATGAGCAGAATTTAGTTTTTTTATGGCATTAGCACCATCATCCTTTTGGTGTTCACACTCCTCCCCAGTTGATAATGCACCAAAAGCTTGTTTACTAACCGCCATTAAATGTAAAAGAAGAAGAAGACGACCCGCAGACAGGAACATAGAAACATTCGTACACCTTGAGGCGCGTGACCCTCGCATTAATGTGCCATCCAGTACAGTAGGTGGCAAAAGAGCATTAAACAAGAAAGAAGAAGAAAGTGGAACAGCAGACTGATTGAAACAAACAACAACAAACATTTTTATGTTTTCAAGCAAAACATAAAAAAAACGGCAACTAAGATAAAGTGAAAAAATGCCAGAGGACAAGAAGGGAATATATATATATATATATATATATATATATAACAAAAGGAGAAGGGTGCTACTTTATACATTATATCTGCTTACAATGTTATACGCTCGAATTGCCTTTTTACTTCTACAATTACGCAAAACAGAACAATACAGTTTGAAATTATTTTTAAAGCAAAAAAAGTTTGGCTTGGAATCAGACCACTTTATCTTATGATTGGGAACATCAATATTAACAATTGTATAAAGTATGCCTTTTCTTTCTCAATCCCATGATCATTAAAGTGTATCATTATATCAAGTCCACTCAATTGCAATTCAATATTCAATTTTTTCTTAATTAAATGCTCCACATCAATCCAAAATATTTTTGTGTATGAAAGCGGAGTCCTTCAAAGGTTGCATTTCAAGACGATTGGCCTAATTCCAAAATATACACGTAACTGTCCAAACTGCATCCTTTTCCCACCACCTGCAAAAGATAGAATGTATACATCCTTCGCAGCCTCGGCTATCCAGAGATTCATTTCCAAAGAAAATGAAATCTATTTATGTTGTTTCACTATGATACATGATGTTTTCAGTGTTGCCAACTATTTTCAATGGAAAGTAGCTAAAGTCCGCTCGAAAAGTCGCTAAATGTCGCTAAGTGACGTCATGCGTATTTGCATTCTGCCTAATGGTGGTACTTTATAACTGTTTTCCCTAATCCGTGCGCACATAATTTCCAGTATAAAACTGTTATTAATTAACGAAGAAGAAGAAACGGTAAAATTAAATAGTTTTATTTCAAACAAAGGAGAAGCAGGTAAGTGATTGGTCCGTGGCAACCAGTGTTGCCAACTTAGCGACTTTGTCGCTAGATTTAGCGACTTTTCAGACCCCTTTAGCGACTTTTTTTTTTTTTTTAAAGCGCCTAGCGACAAATCTAGCGACTTTTGGACAAATCTTAGCAACTTTCCAAATGCCGCCAGTACTGTCCTGCGAGCGCGAGCGAGGTCTTGCTTTCCCGGTACAGCAGTTACACCTCTCCCTGTGTCTGCTCTGATCAGTAAGGGCTGGCTCCGGCTGAGAGGAGCAGCACTTTCCAGCGACCGCACGGCATCTGACATAGACGTGAATGAGCTGCGCATGTGCAAACGGTGTTGCCACGGACCAATCACTTACCTGCTTCTCATTTGTTTCAAATAAAACTATTCAATTTTACTGTTTCTTCTTCGTTAATTGATAACAGTTTTATACTGGACATTATGTGCGCACGGATTAGAGGAAACAGTTATAAAGTACAACCATTAGGCAGAATGCAAACACGACGTCATTACGTCATTAATATGCAAATTTACGCATGACGTCACTTAGCGACATTTAGCGACTTTTCGGGCAGACTTTAGATACTTTCCATTGAAAATAGTTGGCAACACTGCGTGCAAGCATCCCGGATCGTGTACTGACACCATTTTAGTTACAAAAACAGCACATTTTTTAAAAAACGATTGGAGGAGGAGTTAATATTATAATGAGGTACTGCTTCTCCAATCAGAAACGTGGACACAATTCCTCCAGTTTTTTCAAGTGGTGCTCGCTGCAGAGCCAAATGGGAGGAGCTAGAGCTCCAGCTCCCCCTCGCTGGATCTAGTGGGCGGGGCTTGATGCGCTGTTAAGCCCCATCAAGTGGCTGTTAATGTTATTGCAAGTTCAACCGTAATGGAAGTAAATGCTTGTTTTGATGATGTTGCATAGATAATATTGGCTTATTTTTCTGTAATATTTGTCATGATTATGATTGATTGTTTTCAGCATGGTCAGTATCGTTTCTGTGACAAACGGCATTATGTAAATTCCTTTTTTACATAATGCTTTATTGTCAACAAATAGCAGGTACAGTTCCGTAACCCACTGTATTATGTAAATACTTGATAAGAACATTCCTCACACTATATGTGTTTCTAACACCTTTTTAAACTTTGTATCTATGTAAACGTATATTATTTTCTCCTTATTAGGATGAATAGTTTCCTTTGGATAAAAGCTGCTATATGTAAATAACCAGACAATATGAAAGCTTCCTATCTGTGCACCCCTCTTTCATTTTTGGCCACCGTATTAACATGTGGGTTATTTACAAACTAATCTAAATCATCTGATTAATTATAATAAAAATAATAAAGTTAGACTAATTTATGTAATCTGCCCATTTTCTATGTAATTGTAAACGCATGAACAAAAGGCTGGTTGTAATTTTTTAAATTATATTGTAAATTTAAATGGAATATTGACTGTAATTTTAGACAGACTCAACCTTCAAGCTCTGAGATTAGTAAAACATCCTCTCCAATAACATTTGGGGTAAGATAGATGTAATTTAATAGTCACATATTCCACTGTCCAACAAGTGTTGCACTGGATTTATTTGTTTCTATTACCTAAATGAGCAAAATGTGCATCTAAACATAAAATAAATCTTAAATCTAGATAAAATGTCATAACTCATAAAATAATAAATACCATAAATATATTTCAAGAACACAACACTTCTTTCACACACAATTTTAATGGTATAACAAGATATAAAATAATAAATATATTTCAAGAACACAACACTTTCACACAATCTTAATGAAAATTTACAAAACAAAAATCAATATTTACATTATCGTACCCCACTGGTAGGTTCACAAGTAAGGGTTGTGTAAACAAGACACACGGATATCTCTTTTGTCTCATATTTCCTGCAAGAATAATTCCATGTCCTCTAGTCTCTGAAAAGTGAAAAGGAAGGGAGCCAAATTTGTTCTTCATCCCTTTCACCTTCATAAAACATGGTGTACAAGTCTCGCATTGTGATAGCCAACAAGGCATCCTCCTCCTTCATCCTTAATATCTTTGGCAGTTCAATCTTGCCAGCAAAGTGGTGTTGGTTCTCCTCCACCCACTTACAGGCCAGCTGAATGTTTTTCATCACCGCTGAGTCCTGTGTGCAATATAAGAATACCAGTAACAATGTAATTAATAAGTGCTGCTCATAAACACCTTTATGAAACAGGAAAGGTAAAGACATAAACAAGTCAAGCAATACATACACATTCCATCTACATACATAGATTCCTGGTGTTGGGGTGATCTCCATGATATCTGACTCAGGTAGAGTGACTTCCATGTCTTCTGGATTTGGTAGTTCTTGTTCCTGGGCGAGTAGTTGTTGGACTTGACTGTGGGAAGTGACAAACAATGTTTTAGACATGCATTGCTTTATTTTTTATATATTGCCTGCATACTGGAAATGCACAGTATGGAGGTTTAATCTAAAGTATATTTATCAATATCATACCTTGCCAGAGGAAATGTCTGAAATAACTGATAGCACTACCACTTCCTGATTATAGGCATGTCAGTCTGATAAAAGATAGCAATTGAAAATCTTAGTCAATTTTTATTTTATTTTGTTGAAAGTATTCTCACAGTCCTTTTGCTGTACAAATAACCATAAACTGATGCAAACTCACCATGAGCAAAATCAAATGGCTTTGAGAGCGTAACATGGAGTGCATGCTAAAAAACAAAAACAAAACTATATTAAGAAATGTGGTGTTTAGCACACAGACACAGCTGTAAAGCAATTATAAGACCACTGACCATCAACATGAATACCCCACAATCAATTCCTCCTAGCTGAAGAATGGCACCCTGTTAATTATAGACCATATACAATAAATACATTACCATTATGTCCAGTGATTGTTTTCTGTTTAAGTCTTTATGTGCACTTGGTTTACTCTATTCACCCATAGCGGGTTATTTGTGACAACTGTTTGCTGCATTCTTTCTTAACACTCCACTACAGATATGAAAAGTTCACAAGCAAAGAAGTTAAAACCTCAAAATCTGTCAGTACAGACATGTTCCAATGGCCAGTTTTCTAAAGTAAAACAACAATACATACACACACATACATTTATATAATATATACACACACATACATTTATATAATATACACACACACATACATTTATATAATATATACACACACATACATTTATATAATATACACACACACATACATTTATATAATATATACACACACATACATTTATATAATATATACACACACATACATTTATATAATAAATACACACACATACATTTATATAATAAATACACACACATACCTTCTTCTTGAACTGCATTTCGCATGTGATTAGCTACAGGATTTCGGAGCTCATGTAAATGGTTATACACAGATTTACAGTAGGCACAGTGGTATTTTTGGCATCTCTGGATCCTGTCCTCGCAAAACTATTGTCTGATGCATCTGTGCAAGTTAAACAAATACTGAAATGAAATAAAACAAATGAGTATAAAAACGCTACACATGCTAGCATGGGAGAATGCTAACACTTATTAGCTATCATAGACAGGCGAAAAACCTAAGGTTATCGATTAATGAACATAACAATAACATTAATAGTCATGTCGAGACCGCGATAAATGTAAGATGGAGATTTTATATCTACACATCTCAAAGTTCAGTTTATCTTTACAGTTTTCTTACCGTGCGATACAGGTTGTACATCAGTTCGAATGGACCTATGATGTCTCAAGCCCCGCCCACTACATCCAGCGAGGGGGAGCTGGAGCTCTAGCTCCTCCCATTTGGCTCTGCAGCGAGCACCCTCTCAGTTTTTTACCTATTGTCATTACAAAGCACAACAAATAACATTGAAGAGGAAAGCACTTCTGACAGAGAAAAGATACAATGCACATAACCAAACAAATGACAATATTAAAATAGTGTTTTAAAAACGTAACGTATTTGCCGTCCAGTGGACAGATAAGGTATTGCAAATGGAAAAGTTGTAACAGAAAAGGTGTCAAGAAAATGCTTTTTAAATTCACTGCAGCACAAATGCTGGACAAAAAATGTATAGTAAAAGTGTATATTTTTATAACTGTAATAATCATTTTTTAAATAACTCAACTCAATAACTCAAGACCAGGAATACTCTAATTATCTCTAAAAGGAGATTTTCAATATTTAAAAACTAAATGAAATGTTTAATATGGGTTTTTAAGTAGGGAATGCAAACATTTCATCCATCACATACAATTAGTGCATTTGAAATACGAAGTGAAGGCGGGTCAGGATCGAATTCCCTGATACACAAACGTGCATCTGCCCCAGTCATTTCTGTAAAATCATTAAATAAATTGTACCGTCTAATAATCTTAACCGACTGTGATTGGTCCATCCTGATCAGCGCTTAGAAAACATAACTAAGACCACGTGACAATGTCAATCACGTGCTGCACCAGCAGCAATCCTGATAATAATTTACACGCAAGAAACGACTATGGTGAAATTTAAATTGCCTTCAAATAAAAAAATTAACGATGATTTTCATTTTTTTGTCATTATTACCACAAAACGTATTATATTTGGCAATTTATTTATATTTTACTTGGCCAATTAGAGACAACTTCCGTGCCGCTAAACCCCGCCCCTATAGTTACGTCAGTTTCATGCGCATAACGATTCCGCTCGTTTATTTACGTTGCAGCGTAGACGTACATGACAAACATGGCAGGCAAAGCAGGGAAACAGAGCCGCGCTAGGAAGACAGGAACGGATCAGGATGAAGAAGAGCAGCCGCTGCAGGCGGTTCTCATCGCGGACAGTTTTAACCGCAGATTCTTTCCCATAACTAAAGATCAGCCGCGGGTGAGTGAAGTCAACATCACCGTGAGCACATGCTGCTCTCTGGATCCATATACTCTACACTGACCATCACTATAATAGCTTAAAATACAGTAATACAACAAGACGAAAAGTACCATGGTACTATCATATGGTATTCTTTTGTATAGTCCTCTGATAATACCATGTACGAATTTTGTACTTGTGCTTTAGTATGTTGGTAGTCATTCATGTATACGTGTATATGAATGTATGATGACATCAGACGCAACTGTATACCATGTTGTTTTGTATAACATGTACCACAGCATTACTATGGTAATCGTTAACATGGGTTCATGCTAATACTACTGTTTGTTATAAATGCCATATGTCGGGGGTTTTCAAACTTTTTTGTTAGCCGAACCCCCTTAAACTATTTTTTTTACTTGAAGTACCCCCTGAGCAAACATTTTAACAATAGCACATTTGCCTGTTAAAGTTTTTATCAGTAGTATTTTACATAGTTATTGTTATTATTACCTGTTGTTGGACCTTCATCTGGTAATTTCCTTTACTTTGGTACATAAAACGTATCTGTCCATTTTGTCCAAGTTCTCAGTTTTCTGATATATTGTTGTGTCTTATAGTAGTCACATGACATGCAGATTACACACATAAAAGTATATCTTTTTTAATTATTTGCTTAAATTGTATGATTTCATTGTAATTAAATGTTTTCTAACTCAACTCACAAACCCCAGTTTGGTAAACCCTGCCATAAGTAAATATGGTGATCATTCAGTACAAAAATAGTTGGCCTGTTTGATAATGTATGCATGACAGTGTTGTTTTGTATGGCTTAGCATTACTTTATAGTTTTTTACTGCTTTAATAATGTTCACTTTTCATGTTAGGCTCTTCTGCCGCTGGCTAATGTTTCCATGATTGACTACACGCTGGAGTTTCTGACTTCTACTGGAGTCCAAGAGACATTTGTCTTCTGTTGCTGGATGTCCAACAAAATCAAAGAACACTTACAGTGAGACATTGCTTTTTTTTATATAAGGGCGTTACTAGCGTTACGAACGTGACATTTTCATTCAAAACTTGAAATATAAATACCCATAGAATGTATTTATTACCAATATATTTAACCATCCAAAAGTTTGGGATCAGTAAGACGAATGCAAATGTCTAACTTACAATGCAAAATAATGGGTTTACCATACTGATAGCTCAGATGTCAAAATTTGGTGGTTTAATCTCTTATAGATGTGACATTTCTGAAAACAGCACTTTACCTGGCTATGAAAAATCATGATTTTAAAATAAAAGATGCTTTAAAAACTTTGGGGTATTTAAACCACCAAATTTTGACATCTGACCTATCAGTATGGTAAACCCCTTATTGTACATTGTAAGTTAGACATTTGCATGTAATTGCCCATAAATGCAATCCTTGGGGCTTAATATTTTGTGTCTTATTTTATAGGAAGTCGAAATGGTGTCGGCCCACATCTCCAAACACAGTGCACATCATCACCTCGGACCTGTACCGCTCTCTTGGGGATGTTTTGAGGGATGTGGATGCTAAAACTCTGGTGCGCTCTGACTTTCTGCTGGTATATGGGGATGTGGTGTCCAACATTGATGTTTCACAGGCGTTACAAGAGCACAAGTAAGCATTGTTGTCAGTCCTGTCTTTAAATTGTATGTAAATATTGGTGTTTATTGTTGATACCTACACCAATATGTTGCATTGTGTCTCAAAGGCAGCGGCGTAAAACAGAGAAGAACATCTCTGTTATGACCATGATCTTTAAGGAGTCGTCCCCTGGCCACAAGACTCGCTGTGAGGAGGATGACATCATAGTAGCCATAGACAGCAAGAGCAAGCGTGTTCTTCATTACCAGAGAGCACAGAGTCTAAAGAAACTTCAGTTCCCTATGGTGGGATATTCCCAAGATATTTATTGAATAAATCTCACAAACTTTTTTTTGGGGTTGTATATTAACGTTGTTTGTCATTGGCATTTGCACCTGGAAGCATTGATGCGTAACATCAGGCTTAACAAGTGTTATTTCAAGCTCATGATCATTAGACAGAATAGATAGATTGTAATGGTTTTCCATTTCAACTGGTGGTGCCAAAACTATGAGACAACCTGTTGTGATAATAGAGACACAATATTGTGTCACTGAAGCATTGCACTTCTGCATCTCATGTCCATGCTTAGTTTTGAAAATGGTGTTTACCCTAATAAGATCTTTCATTTATTCATTTGGAAGACTTGCAGCACACATGTTTTTTATTAGTTTTTCTGTTCTCTGATATTGCACCCACAACCTTTGCATTAATAGTTCTCTACCAATTGAGCTACAGGAACCCTGTTATGGTCAAATTGCTTGGGTGGTTGTCAAATCACATAGAAGAGTAATAACACGCCAAAAATGATTTTATGTCTGTAGCATAAACAGTGTGGGACAAGCTTTACAGCACGACTACTTACCCAAAGGAAGCCACATAACATTTTTGACAATTGAAGTGTGCTGTAATACATTTGGCTTTTAATTATAGTTGTTCCCATTCTTCCATGCAGAACATTTTCCATAGTGGAAGTGATGAATTTGAAATTAGGTATGATCTCCTGGACTGTCACATCAGCATCTGTTCTCCACAGGTGAGTGTTTCTTGAAATATAATCTATGTATTATATATGATCATACGCCTTGCTGAAACCAAAACGGCAGATGAAAAGGGAAGATTGTGTCTCTTAGGTTGCTGAACTTTTTACTGACAACTTTGACTACCAGTCGAGAAACGACTTCGTTCGTGGGATTTTAGTCAGTGAGGAGGTACAGAACATGACAACAGACTACATAATGCATAATAAAGACTTTATATACGCCTTACTTAATAAAGTTTTTTTTTACCTCCTAGATCCTTGGAAACCAGATCCACATGCACGTCGCTAAAGATGGATACGGGGCCCGCGTATCAAATCTCCTCATGTATGACTCCGTCTCCTCCGACACGATCCGCCGCTGGATCTATCCCATCACACCCGAGGCCAATTTTGCAGACCAGGAAGGTCAGAGCTGTACTCATTCTAGACATAATGTGTACCGGGAGCCGGGGGTCAGTCTGGGTCACGGCAGCCAGATGGAGGAGAACGTGCTTATTGGCCGAAATACAGTGATCGGAGCAAACTGCACTATATCAAATACTGTGATTGGTGCAGACTGTTTCATAGGTATGATCTTGCTTTACTTCATGTTTGATATATGATGTTTGCAATTCTAAAGAAATTTAAATGAAGTCAGTTAAGTGAAAAAGTTATTATGAAAATGATTTTTATTAATATGCATTTGTCTACATAGGGGACAATGTGGTTCTTGATAGAGCTTATATATGGAATAAAGTCCACATTGCCAACAATGTTAAGATCCATCAGTCTGTTATCTGTGATGGTGTGAAGGTGAAACATGGAGTCACTCTGAATGAGCAGTGTGTGCTCGCATACAACGTAAGAAACTAAATCATAATTCAAAGAAAGGCAGTAACTTTTAACTAAAGATACATTAAAGACGGCTAAATGGTGTGTAAGCTCATTTGTCTTGAGTTAAATGTGTCTTGTGTGTTTTGCTGAAAAATCAAAAATATTTCTAGGTATAATTTACATTTTTGAGCAGTATAGAGAAATGTGTATAAAATCCTCAATGTAATTAAACTAAACTAAATAAAATCTCATTTAAAAAAAATGACACATTATTAAAAAGATTAGCTGATCGCCTTGTTTCTAATCAGATGTTGATGATCTGTAGGTGGTTGTGGGTCCCGACATCACACTGCCAGGTGGCACAGTTCTGTCCATGCACCATCCAGATGAGGAAGATGAGGAGGATGACGATGAGTTCATGAGTGATGACAACGATGTCGGACACAATAAAGACAAAATCAAACAGAAAGGTTTATTTCTTTTTAATTTCCATAAGTGTAGACACTGCTGTAGCTAATAACTCTGCACATGTTTTTTGTTTGTCATTATATGTAGTCCACACAAGTTCTGTGTCATTGTGCATGTGTTCTCAGTGTTTAATCCAGCAGAGGTTGGATCTGAGGGTAGAGGATACAGATGGAAAACCAGCAGCCTTGAGGAAACGGAGGAAGAGGAACTCGCCGAATGCATTTGGGGTGGGACGTCTAGTTATTTTCTAGTTCGTTTTTTAAGAATCACAATTTGGTTCATGTGTTTGTATCACTTATTTGAACAGGCCTGGTGTTAAATCCTGACCCTGAAAGTGACAGCGAGAGTGAGGTCAGCGACGGGGCAGATGACTTGGTGTATTCTGCATCACCAGAACCGGATGATGTCAAAGGTAAGGAGTATTAAACCTGTGCATTTCTCCTGTTTTACCTCCTAAATGTCACCCAAATACTTAATATTATGTTTAATTTGATCATAAATACTGTTTTCTTTACCTGCTCTCAGTGTTCCAGAATGAGGTTCATGGTACGTTACAGAGAGGGCTGGATGAGAACATTAGTTGTGACAATTTGGTTCTTGAGATTAACTCGCTCAAGTAAGTAAAGTGTGTATTGATTGCTTTTGCCTTTAAGTGCACTTTAAAAGAGTTAGGTCTCACAAAAGTGAAAATTGTGTGATTATTTTAATTTAAAAATGCGAGTTTTGTACAAGCAACATTATTTTCGGGTAGTTATTGGAACTCATTTTTGGAAACTTGAAACGGAGCTGTCTCCTGAAAACTAAATTTTCACTAACCTGCATTTTGAAGTGACGAGCTTTTGTTGTCTGTCGTGGCTTTCATCTAAAGTTCTTGACGTTTTCTCGCAAACAGTAAAGTTCAGATAAAGCAATATCAACAAAGCATCTGCATAAAAACCAAAAATGCAATAGAAATAAAATGGCTAAAGATTTTGATATTCAAGATTTTGCATCTATACCTCTCATGTTGCATATATTCCAGAATCATTTAAACATAAACTTCCAAAATTGTAACAATGAAGTTTAGGAATTGAGAATGTGCAGGATATAAAAAGGCCTGTGAATCAAAAACGAATTACTCTTAAGTATGTTTATAAATTTTTATCTTAAATATTTTATTCAAATGCTGGTAAGTGTCACTGAGAAATAAGATCAGTTTTATATTCTTGTAAATGTGCTTTTTCTCAGGTATGCCTATAATATATCTCTGACGGAAGTCTTGCAGATCTTGACCAGAGTGGTGCTTGAGTTTCCTTTCCATCAGCAGGGAGCTCAGATAACCACAGCACAATACTCCTCACATCTGCTGCCCGTCAGTGCCTTTACAATCTTCTAGAATTCTGACTGTAAGGAATGCATTAAATAAACAAATTACATTTCCCTGCAGTTACTGAAGAAGTGGGCGCCGGTCTTTAAGAACTACGTGAAGAGAGCTCAAGACCACATGGACTGTTTGGCATCCATGGAGGAAGTCTTTCTGGAGCGTGATACTCATTGGGCAGCTTTGGTCAAAGTGAGGAGTTTTCATACACACACAGACAAACTGTTGTATATGATCAGACTGCTTAAACTGTTTCTGCAGTAAGTAAATGAAGTACCCAAGTATGCATAAAATACCCAAATGTAATATTTGTATAAATTAATATTTAGAGTAATGTCTGTGAAAATTTAATTCTGAGATAACGAGCATCAAAGTTTGATTTCACCTGTTAATTTCACTATGATTTCAATCTTTGACATAACATTACTCAGACAATATTAAAGATATCAATGTTACATTTGCACAGAATATTCTTTACATTACATGTAATGAATTTATGTAGAAAACAGAAAAAATGACTTTAGCTCGGTTTTCACAGACTGGGTCACGATTGTATTAATTTATTTTATTAATAAAATATTTTTTAGAAATGTGCATAATATAACAAACCACATTGCATGAAATATTGCAAACCGCAATGCAACCTTCATTTTCAGTGTGATGACCTAGAAGTATTATCTGTCAGTTTTGTACCATTCCTTTTTCGTCTGCCAAACGATCACACATTTCATAAAAACAATTATTTGTGTAAAAAGGTTACTTCTTACTTATTGAATATAAAGTAGTGTTCACATAAGACCATGAGGTAATAATGTTGCCTTTTACTGTTTGAGACGTTTAGCATTCCATACTGCTTTCTGTTGCATATGTTATAAAAAAAGTGATAGTAGGTATTACATGGTGTACACTGTAGACTTTAAAGTCATTATTTCCTTGATTTTCATATTTGAGGTTTTGATGAACATGTACCAGCTGGAGATCTTGGAGGAGGACGCCATCATGCACTGGTTCTCTCAGGCCACCACCACAGACAAGAGCCGACAACTTCGCAAGAATCAAGGAGTGAGTAACACAGAATATGAGATTCTTCAAAGGGTTCAAAATCTGCTGTAGCTTTTAAATCTCATTATTGTGCATACAAGTTTGAATATGAAAATACAGGTTTGGAAGTACCAGGTGGCTGAGTACTAATATTTTAAGGATCAGGGAAGGTCATATCAAGCCTACTGTATGTTATCTTGTGTCTTTGTACAGCTTCTGAAGTTCATTCAGTGGCTGGAAGAGGCTGAGGAGTCTTCAGAGGGAGATGAATAAACATCTAATCTATTAGGAGATCCTACAGTGTGACTGATAAACCCATCTGATGGTCATCCTGAGACTTCACAGACCTAATACAACATTCTGTGACATACATGCATTCATGTTTTGGTGGTTTAGTCTGCCTGAATTTGCCTGAAAGTTTTTGTTTTCTGACCAGCTTAAAAGAAACTTCAAGTGTGGTTTGCTGAATGGTCATCATTCTTATTTAAAAACCTGTATTGGAAAATAATAATACACTAAATAATAACTTTATAAAGGTTTCTTGGTTATCCCTGACTGGAACATTTATTTTGGAATACCAAAATGTCCGTGAAATTTAATTTTCCAACTTTCGGTAACATTAAAGGCTAACAACTTCTAGCTTGAACGCATTATTTTCATACAACCATAAAATCAAAATTGACCTATACTTTCTTAATAAACATTTGTGGGGTTTCTTGTGCATGTTTCCCAAAGAATTGTTTTATTATATTACATTTACAAATATTTTACTCAAGTTCTTTCGAAAATCTAAATGTAATAACTTAAACCCAGGAGTTTTTTTAATTCAAGAAAAACACTTTTTTATTTAATGACTAAAGCACACGGTTGTTTATTCTCCTGATGTTACACACATTTCACAATTAATTTGATCTCAAAAATCATTAGAATAGAAATCACAGTTTTAAGAGATTCAAATCAAGTACCCAAACAAATTCTCACTGAAAGAGCCACAACATCATCAAAAAAAGCACAAACCACTTCTTGTTAATCTGTTATTGTATGTGTAGTGCACGACTCAATCTGCTAGTTCTTCTTGTCCTTAAGACCCTCGTGGATGAAACCAGCTAGCAGCGTGACTCCTGCGATGCCGAACAGTGCCGTCATCCCTTTCCACATGCTGGCACTGCTCTCGCGTCGCTGGATGAAGCTCCTGTAATCGCTTGGGATCAGGATGTAGCTGCGGCCGTCTCTGGGTGGCCGTAACTTCATGACCTTGTCCTGCTCCAGCACGAGCTCTCCAAACCCAGTGAGGGATGCCCCCACCCGCAATAACTCCTCCTGCTCCTCTAGCGCGATGGGCTTCTCCCCGCTCAACTCCTGGATAACCATGTCCACCAGGCCCTCTTTAGCATGCCTGAACCTTTTGTGCACTCGCTCCAGGTAATCACCGGCCGCCTCCAGAGGAGAGTCCACACGGATGAAGACCTCACTGATGTATGATCCAGGTTGGACGAGGCTGAAGGGCACCGTGTTGGTGGTCTCCTTTTTGTTCACATTTTTCGTGACCCTGTCCAAGGACAAATAAGCTTAATACTATAATCTATAAAGTTTACAAAGATACGTGCATAATATTTATATTACAAAACAGATAAACGTAGTCACTGAGTCATGCCTGAGATTGCAATTAATGGCCCGGGCAATTCCATGCAAATGTCAACTTTATCGTTTGGTGGTTTAAATACTCATGTTTAAAGCATGATTTTTTTATCGTCAGATAAAGTGCTGTTTTCAGAATTGTCACATCCATAACATTCCACATTCCTATCATCATAAATGAGCACTTAAAAAAATAAAATAACTATTTGTTGGGTAGTATTGCTTTTGGTTTGTGCATTTTACTTAACAGAAATTTTACAAAGTATGTTGCCTCTCAAAAACATGTCCTTTTTTGTCACATCCATAAAGCCTGTATATTTCTATTTTTCAAATGAGATAACTCGTGCATAAACTGATATTTTTAATGTCTGGATATAAACAGATGATTCAATATATTGGTAGTAAATGCATTCTGTGAGAATTTATATTACAGGTTATGATTGAAAATGTCATAACGCTGGAATTTCCCACCTGTCAAACCTTCAAAAGCAAAATTATTATCAATGTAGACTTTTACCATGACTTCAGCATTGAGTTCCAGTACTTCCAGTGCTCCTGCACAGTAATTTTTTGTACAACACCATGACACCGGGGTACATAACGACTGGAAATGGGCTCTCCGTTAGCCTGCACCAAACCTGCAGAGGGAAAGTAAAAGTGTATAAATTGATGTTTCAGTGTAGAGAGACATTCTTAACTGACTGTAATGTACACACCATCTACAGCAACATAATGAAGCCTCTTTTGGGGGGATGCTTTCAGAACTCTGAGCAGGTGATCGTCGGGCTCAAAGTGAGGAATCTCCTACAAAAATTAATTGTATACAATAAAGTGATGATAGACTCCGATTCCTTTATTCTAGCGTATTGCAGACATTACCTTCAGCTTCTGCAGCTCTTGTTTTTTATCCGAGTACAGTTTATAAAACATTGCAGAGAAGGCCAAGCTGGATCCAGCACATACAACGGTCAGTGGATTAAGGAACGTATCACTCATTTCTGTTCTGGAGTAAAGACAGAAATACGTCAACAGTTTTTTGGTACTTTTCCTTGGTAGTAAAACATGGTAAACATAGAAAAATTAGTCTTTTTTTGACAGTAATCCAAAGCACCCAGCTAACACAAAACGTTGTTGCAGTGGTGGTAAAACAGCATATTATAAACATTAAATATTACTGATAAACGTTCTAAGAACGTTACAAAAACTGGTATAAAAACGTTGTTCTCACATTGTTAGTGGAATGTTTAAAAACATTTATAACTTTATGGAAATGAAAGAAAAACGTTCTTGTGCTGGGGAACACAATCAATAGCAGTTCATGAAAATGGTCTGATCAATGTGGGTCACAATCTTTAGACTGTCTAGAAGGTTTTGTGAAGTGGACATTCAAGGGCCAATGCTTTATGTAAATCAAGCACGGTTTTAACCATGATTGATTTCCAGATTGACTTTACTACAACTATCATTATTTAACTATAGTTACTATAGTGAGGCCATTGTAAATACGTGGTTTCACCACAAATAAAAGCAAATAAAACTATATTACAATAGATATACCATCCTTGATTTTCCTAAGGGATTGTTCGATTAATCATAAATAAAAATGTTTTAATGTTCACTTATTAGATCAAACAAGGATGTGCACCGAGTTAAAGCTCATCAGTTTTGTTAAGCAGCAGTTTCGTTTTCGTTCACTCGAGTAGATGTAATATTATAACAATATAACAAGGCAACAAAAGCATCTAAATCTGTTGACTTAATGTCAGATCGAAAAGATACCTAAACAGTGTAACTTACCAGGTAAGATGACCTGTGAGGTGAAGGCAGATACACGCGTACAGAGACCTCAGCGAAAGTAAAACATGTTAGTACTGCAGCTTGAGTGTCGACGGATCAGTAAAACATCACTGCATTATAAACACAAGACTACCATCAACGTGTTATTACACTGCATTCAAGATTTCAACATGGGCAACACTTTCCAGTATTTATCTTCTTCACTGTCGTGATATTTGTTTGCCATTCAATCCGCCATGATTTATGTACATCACAGTGTAGATTAATGTCCACAAGAGGGCGCTATTGATAAAGAAAAAACAGTGTCACTGTTGTTTAGATTGTTCTCGCATTTTAAAATAGTAGTAAACTAATCAAAACCATAAAATAACTTTTTGTAACTGTGGGAATTATGTTGTGACTAAAAGCATCTAAAATAAAGAGCACTATGTTATATTTGATCATCTTCAAAAGATCTAGAATGTGTAAAATCGTACTCTTTTTATTTTATCATTCAGCTTCTTGACGTCTCAACCTGAGAAGCGTTTTAAACAGCACTGATTAAATGTCCATCTCTATCTATGCTGCACTTTTATTTGCTGCTTTTTATTCAGTATTTGCTCCAAGTAATATTTTTTCCCAAAAGTTTAGTTTTTTAATTACTGAAATTAATATGTTGTCACTATTATATTTTTGTCTACAAAAGTAATGTCAAACACTAAAATATACACATTCAGACTAAAAGATTTTTAAGATTACAAATTAGAAACATTTTTGTTGATTGTGTCTTAACCTTTGACTGGTACTGTACATAAATATGTAAACCATTAAGCAGATAGAATATTAATAAATAAATGCAAATTTCATTACATTAAATATGAAAAACAGTTAGGTTTAGTTAACAAGGCTTGTTAGGCTTGAAATGATTTAACAAAACATATATAGAAGACACACACCTGTGGTTACTGTGGTTAAAAAAAGCAAAGAAAAGCATAAATTGGTTCTGGAAACATGTCTTACATTTCTTAGCAGATGATTTTTGTAATTTAAAACAGTGACATTCATACAATGAAAGATATGTATAACTCTGTGAAGTCTTATTTGGTTGTCAGGTATTTATGTGTGTGTCTGTCTCCATGGCAATGCCCTGTTTATTAAGTCATTACAGTACAGTAAGAGCCCTCACAGGAAACTCCTCTTACTGTGAGGTCACATCCTGTAGGTCCACAACAGGATGCCATGAGCTATTCTTTGTCTATCTGGCTCCCAACAAAACAATGCATTAACCCCCATGTTATTCACATGTACTCACTGGCCCCTTAACTCAATGTTAGCTATAGAAATGTATCAGTTGTAGCATTTATTTGTGATTACAATACAACACATGACTTTACAAAACAATTTAATGTTTGTATGCGCTTGCAGTTGTTTGGGTGAATTTGGGTCATTTTTGAACTTTCTGCATTTTATTTTGATGGTCAGCCAAAATATTTATATGACTGCACAATGTAAAGGGATAAATATGATCATAGAAATGTATATTGTCATACATTTATAAAATTCTCAAACACACAGCTTTGTGTAAAGCTACAGTCAGATCACTAAAAGCAGAGATAAAAGGAGACATGCTTTAGATTCTTCTGTGGATAAGGAATATAGACAGGTATGACTTGCATTCGACCGGTATTGACCAGTTCCTCGAACTGAAAATGAACAAACAGGAATGTTTTAGTGCTCATCTAGTAGAATGTTATGCGTTCTGAAGAAGATCATGATTCAAAGAGATATTTAATGATTCATAGAATCTTAAGATTTTTACAAACATCTTCTGAGAAGAGACATTCTGAGAAAAGATGATCATTTCACATGTAGGAAAGGCATGCTCTTTAAATTACCTTCAATCATGTAATGTGAAATGTTTACCTAAGTCACCATAAAAAAATATTTTATGGCTATGTGATAAAAACAGGTTTGTCTGACTTCTTAAAATAACTTTTGCCATTTTTACTTTTTAAATGAGTTTTAAAGCTTTCCAGGAAGTTTCATCTGAAGTAAGCTCATAATTTTACAAAAACAAGTTTATATGCTGTATTCCTCATCAAGAATTGTTTCATTAGTTTTTTTTTTGTTTGCTCAGTTTGTTATATTGTTTTTTGATGATTGTTATGCTATTGTAGTCACATCTGTTGTAACAAATGACTTGTTATGGTAATCATAGACCTTTGCCACTATTGTAATATGTGTGTTAACATTATGTCCACATTATTATTTTAATTAAATTGTTCTAAATTCAAATGCCTATGATTAGATGGACTTGAAAGTTGACGTTCATTTAACTAAAGCAAGTAAGTTTAATGTAGAACTTAACTTGCACTTTGAGAAAAAACTGTGTCTCAGATCAATGGCATCTAGTACCAACCAAATGACATCATCAAAAGGGTCTGTGAATTTCATTAATAAAATTGAACATTTTCAGACAGTAAGACAAGACTTTTCAAGCAGTTCTTGGAAGTTCTCAGTCTTTTATATATATTTTCGAAGAAAATTGTCTTGCATGTCTCATTTCCTGTCAAGGTAAAAGTACAAAGATCACCTTTTCACACTATCATAAATGTAGTTTGACCCTTGAGGCGTGACGTGATGTCACAAATATTTTCTAAATCGCACATTTGTTTATCTGCTAACGCTATCTAAGTACAATAATATTGTAGGGAGAACAGCTCTTGTTACTAAATAAGAGTTTCCATTTGTTTAAAGCAGAACTGATTGTAGCAACCTTTCCAGGTGGCTTGGAATAGTTTCTTCTGGCCTTGACTTGCTTCCTTTATAAACAGGAAACTCAGTATAGAGTGACCTTTAAGCGGGTGAGCTACAGTGTGTTCCTTTAGCTCAATTTCTAGATTCTAGTGCTACAGTTCGACCTTATATTTTGAATAAGATTTCAGTTAAATGCTTTCTTCTTGTGCACTTATGACAGTTTATCATATCTGTATCATAGCTGATTTGGAAAAAAAATTTTCTACAAAAACAATGTTTTGTTGTTAATGTAAGCCCTTACAAAAAAATAACATGTTCTGTATTATATTGTTATATAGTTTTAATATCCATTTTGTAAAGAAAATGATTTTGTAAGAAAATAAATTGCATATTTCATTAACTAATATATTATTATATTTTACATATTATATAATTTATAATGTAATCTACAATTGTCTTTAATTTTGGCAGTTTAGACAACAAGATCATCCATGCACATAAGCTCTTACATAAGACCACACATGGAGCATCCCGTGTTCTCGCACCTATTGAAAACAGAAGGTGTGGTGATGTGAGATGTGTGAACACGTGGAGCAGCAAACACTCGCATGTTCTCCTGCACACTAACACGCACTGTGTGCCTGAGTGCATACGGCTCAGAGATGAGGTGGGAAATAACATAATAACAAGCAATTTTAAGGTCATTATAAAGTCACAGGTTTAATTACATGTATTTACAAAAGAAAGCAAGTTTGAAAAGTGATGACCGTTGCTAGGAAACACATTCGGTAAACTTGTTTCATCATTAGAGCATCATTTACAGAGTATAATTAAATGATGTTGTTTTGCTAATACCCACTGGACTACTGCTTTGTGTCTAAAGTTACTTTTCCACTGTCAGTAAAAAATACTACTGAAGGTTTTCTCCGAAAGACAAAGAACATTTGTCTTCTAGAGGAACAAAGTGTTTTGTGTCATTTTCAATTGGTACATATGTTCATGACATGTTGTGCCACGTGCTGGTGTGAAGTCTCAAATGTGTCCATCAGAATAAATTATGTTTAATTATAAATAATAAATGATGTATTATGCTGATGGTTAAATAATGGACAGGCATCAAGAGGCATCATAAATGATAAAAAGAGGCACAGACATCAACAAACCGAATAGATAACCGTTTTAGTAGAAAACACCCTTATATGAAACTAAAATAAGTAAATTTACTATTAAACATGATGACAACATAAAGATGAACTAAACAAATGTGATATATTTCATTTTTAATAATAAAAAAAAAAAAAAAATATATATATATATATTTGTTTATATATTATATTTTTTTAGCAAACTAAATATAAAAGTCTAATATTTAGCTTTTTTTACATTTAATTAATTAATTAATTAATTAATATAATTTCTATTTATAATATTTATTAATTTAATTAAAATACTTAATTTGTAGAAAGAATAGATCTTAAAATTTGGAAATCCATAACCTGATAACTGTCACAGCAGAAATTGAGTATACACATGAAAATGCACATCTGAAGTACATTTTTTTATTTTTTAAATTAAAAAAAATGTATATTTCAAACATTTCAAGTCTTTTAAAAAAATCATTTTAGGTATTTTTATAAATTACATTAACATTTTTTAATACATTTTTTTTGGTTTATGTTTATTGTTATGAAAATTGGCTAATTATTTCATCTGGAGTCTTTTACCTTTCCATCAATTCATAGTTTGTCATGATTAGACAAAAATTCAACTATGAAGTAGATAGGGATGTCCCTCCTGAGGAACGCTGGCATTTTAACAGGTTTATTAATGACTTAAAATTTTATTTTATTTTTGTGTACAAAATGTACATTGGTACCACGCTTTAGCTTCCAAACATGTTGCCAGTGATTGTTTATTTGCTTCAGTCACTTTTTATGGTTATGGGCATAAAATCTATTTTTACACACTGTTTATTGGCTCATTTGCTCACAGCTTTCTACCTGAATCACTCCTCACTGATTTGCCTATAATGACAGGCACTCATTTTCCTCTCACAGCAGCTGACAATCATTCACCTTCACATAGCACAGATCACCCGGGATGAGCAGATTGATGGCCAACGCATTTATAATACACATGCATTCCACATGACAATCAATAGACATCAATCAATAACGACTGTTTCTGTGTGTTGATATAAAAGGAACATGATGTTCAAACTTTGTTGTTTATAAAAGTGACAGTCACATCCTCTCTGGTATACATTATGATGTGCAAAACTAATAACAATGTTGAGTATAATAAATATTATTCCCATACTTCAGCTGTTTAATAATTTGTGGCTTTTTGATGTACAAGTATGTATTTCCAGTATGTGTGTGCAGATCAAATAAACATGTTTGCATGGCTGCAAGTGTGAGTGTGTCTGAACAGCACAGCTGCACTTGTCAAGAGGAAGTTGAAACAAAGCCCCAGACGGACAGGAAACAATGTGCTCGCCTCGTGAAAACAAAATTCCTTCTTTGTCATCAGCTGTTGTGGAAGATGTTTCACACAGCTCCAGCATGTATGTCCTGTGCACAGTTAGACTGTTTAACTGTAGAAATACTGCACTTAATCTTCATGCCCTAAAATGACTGAACTGACCTGTTATTGATGGCCATATGCTGCCTTTAGCACAGGGTGTTGGGTTAACATTGTAGTTGAACAGTCCTATTTGGAACGTGTGACACTGTTTGATTATTGCAGTGCAGCAGAAACATCATCATCCAAAATAACAAAAATAATCAGGCACAATTCTATCAAAATGATAATGCTAACAATTCAATCCCAGGAATTGTACATACTCTGTAAAAAATGTAAAATATATAAACCTTTAATACATAAACATACTTTTTAGGATACAGCAAAAACATTACTGCTTGCTAATGAATTATTTACTAATAATAAGTTCTAACAAAAAACACAGTCACAATAAAAATCGGTTTTATTTATTTATTTGTAAGGTGTAACAAATATGTCTCTGTTCGGTTCCCTCGTTTAGCTCAGGATATTGACTGTGCTTTTGGCATTTCCTCACCAGTAAACACAAATCTGTGAACAGTGAGTATCATCACACATTGTCCATTCAGAGACCAGGTCAGTGTCATAAACACCCATGCATGTGCAGAAGTAAACTTTGTGCTCTGTAATTTAACACACTGGAACAACTGATTATTATTATGGTCATGTTGGTAGGTGTGACAAGTTATATCAAAGAGTTCAGTGTTTACTTTATCACTTGCGCAAGACAGTAAAGGGCAAAGCGTGTGAATGCATGAAATTGTATTATTGCTCAGTTTGTTTTACACTACTTTTACTGTAACCTAGTACAGCTGCTACATTTTCATATGACTGCTTCTGAAATTTAAACATACAATATAGTATTGGACTAAAATCCAACCCGTAATAATGCAAACAAATATTATGCATAGGCCAGTGTGAGAATTAAAAATCAGAAAATCATTTCATGACCCTCTAACAACTGTATGCCACCTTGTTTTGTGTTTATTCACAAAAAACACTCAACGACACATCGTTACATTTAACGCAAATCTACTGTAAGTAAAACAGCATCTACATAAAAAAGGGAATGTTAACAGATTTTAAACATTTGCATAGCAAAGATATAGTTTTTGGTGCATATATATATATATATATATACATACATCAACTACAAGATCAATCTAATGCTTCTGAGATCACAGGTATAACTAAACGCCCAGTTCAAGTACAATGAAGCTCTTTAAAATGACAGACAACAGCTATACACACTGGAAACCTTTGGTGCTGGAGAAATGAGCGAAGTGAAATCAGCTGTATGTCGTTTCTTCATGTTTATCATCTGTGAACTCATCTGAATCAGTTGAAGAGCTCGACTCTATATTACTGTCAATGGATGATTCACTGCCCGTGCTCTCACCACACAGCAGACGAGTCACCTGGATGTCAGACTTCAAAGATTTCACATCATTTCCAATGCACAGCTCTCCAAGTTCTTTGATTACGACACAAAATTCCTCTTTGCTGTCCTCAAAATAGTCATCATCTAGAAACTCATCAAATATCATGGCGCTCTCCTCTTCTCTCTCCCCGACCAGATCTTCAATGATGGAGTGGAGTTTAGGAGCGCTTTTGCTGCGCTCCACTGGAGGTTTATATGGGTTCATCATCTTCCTCGTGGGCAGGAGAGGAACTGTATGCTCTCCTATGAGGATCTGTTTCTGATGTTTGGCGTCTTCTCTTCGCTTAAGTCTCTGAAACTCGTTCAGAGCTGAGCTTGAGGTCTCGTAGAGCAGAAGGGCCATCGCTTTCGCCTTCTCGGGTTTGGAGACCAGGACCGCATGACATCTCAGCATCACCGCTTTGTGCTTGATCTCGTGTCTGTAAATCCAAGCAAATATTTTGGGAAGCCTCGGATCGGCCACACAGTATGTGATTCGGTGAAGTAAATACAGATGTCCTGGTTTCTTGGACGTCTCATCGCAGTGGATCATACGTATTCCCTCAGCGCTGACGGTCAGGTGCATTTTGGTGCCGTTTCTGCCCATCTCGCTTTTATTCCAGATCTTCCTGATGGCCACGTCCGTACATCCCTCTCCTTTAGACTGAATGGTGGTTGAATTTCCCAAATATATGACTGTATAGGTGGGATCATCTGAGGTGATGTTAAACGTTTTCTTTTTGGATTTGAAGACAGTCCCGATCCGGTTCAGAGCACCAGCCGGATATGATTTGGTAAATGAAGACAAAGCTGAAGCAAGAGAGAACTTTGAATATTTATCTTTCTCTATGAGCTCATCTTCATTTGCTTTTAATTGTAACATTATGACAGTACAATGTTGCACTGAACTGAATCCTGAAGATCCAAAAGTTGCTGCTGAAGACGCTCTCTCTCTGTGGAGGAGCTCAGCGCTGCAGTGCTTTATATATGCTGTGTGTGGATTAAACCATTCCACATTATGGGTTGATCCATGTCACAAACATCTGAAATAGCACAAACTGTTCCCTGCTGAAAAAATTAGCTAAAAGAAAAAAACCCAAAAGAAAACCTTAAGAAAATATTGCAATAGATGATTTTTTACAAAGTGGCAACAAACATGTTAAAGATATCAACTAGAACACTGGCTCCTTTAAAGTCAACATTAAAAACACAACTTATTTGTGTTATTTGCGTTACAGCTACTTAAAAACTGAAGACATTTCGTAAAAATAAATCAGTGAGTCAGGGTTGCCAAATTTACATGCATTTGGCGAGTTGTAAGCAGCCAGATCTGTCACTAATAAATCTCACGCTATAACAAACCAACATAAAGAAAATAGTCACAAAAAAATATGATTTTCTTCATGGCTAAATTGCTCTGATTAAACAAACGTAAGGAAAGCCATTATCAATGTCTTAAGAAAAGTTTTGTTTTATTATTATTTGGTGGTATTTTCTTCAGTTGTTTCTCTTTTGTAATGAAAGGTAAAGCCAGTAGAAAAATAAATGAGCAAAAAGAAAATCAGTTAAGGACACCTGTCTTTTAAGGGACCGACTGCCCACTTCATACGAAACCACATTACTGTGGCATCTTGAAATATTTTCCCATTTTAAACCTTACAAATTAGCAGAAAATATTCATAAAGGATTTCACACACAACGTGAACACTTTAATGTGTAGAAATTTGCCATCTTTGCAACTTAAATTATTGGGCAACTTAAGGACTTACGTCCATCCAACTCAAAAGTTTTTAATTTCCCGTTTTTAATTGGAAACTTTGGAAACGATGTACATTTTTCTAATCTAATAAAAATGTAAAATTTTCTAATCTCAAACTTTAATGTAAGAGATTACAAGGAAAACGCTTTGACAAAAAACTTTGTTCAAAGTCATATTTGTTTTTAGATCTTATTCAGTTTACACAAATATAATAAATTGACTCACTCTGCTTAAAAATCCTTGTTGTTACTTAATTATTTTTGTTGGGAGAACATTTTATTTTTTTAAATCATCTTTTACCAATCCAAGTGTTATAAGTGAAACAAACATATCAGCTGAACAAGGAAAAGAACTTGCTTAATAAAAATTGAGAGTCAAATGCACAGCAAATAAAGCAGTTTATTTCTTTAATGCATGCACAAAACATTTGATTAATACTGATGCTTTGTTAAAAAGCATCCTGAACTAAAATCATTCCATGTTCCTGCAGTTCAGAAACAGCAAAAAAGTTTGTAATTCAGCTTTTAGCTCCAAAAGTATGAAATCATGTCTGTGGTTTGAAAGCCTGTTTTCAGATGTGTTTGTGTGATTGACAGTGACGTAATGGTGTTGAAATGGATCATCAGTTGATATCAGAAGGGTTTGAACAGGATCAGGTGAGAAAGACGTACACTGACAAATACTGGATCAGCTGTGCAAGAATCAGCTCCATTAACATCATATGACTGTCACAGCACAAACTCACACCATTTAACTCCATTTGACTTTACTAACTGATCATCAGTGCAGATATTTATACACATGTTTGTGTGTTTAACAGACATCTCTCACGATGAGCTCTGCTGGCGTATTGCTGGTGTTTTTCCAGTAGGAGGCAGTAAACAGCTCTTGTAGTTTATGACAGAAGACAGTTCTTTGGTTCTTCATATTTACGCTCCATACTGTAAAACATTAAAGAGAAAGATCAGATATTAATATACGCACATCACAGTCATTATCAACAGACATCATGTCAGAATAATATTAGATTTATCATCTTTCATGACAATCATTTTACATTTATACATTTTTACATCCTGCAGATTATTGTCACTCAGATTCAGTTCTGTCAGACTTGAGGAGTTTGATCTGAGAACTGATGCCAGTGATGAACAACTTTTTTCTGTCAGATTACAACCAGCCAGACTGAGAGACAAATAACAAGATAACAGGTCATCAGGGATATCTTTGACATAAACAGTTAACTTTACTCAATATGGTCTCTTGATACATCTTCATTTTGTTAAAAGGCAAACAAAAATACTTTGTATTTTTCTTTTGCATATCATTTAAAATTTTTATATCAATTGTTCATTTTTAACCCTCTGTACTGTTATATGCCTGATTGTATTTTGTAGCTCATGTTTTACATTTTTGTTTCTCTGCTGCTTATTGTTTTCTTGTTCTAACAAATAAACCATCAGCGTTTCCCCTCTCTGTACACATTATCCCTATCATATTTGAAAGTCTGATAGAAGGCGCGACCTTCCACCGCCAATGGGCAAAAGGAGCAGGAATCAGACCAGGTTGGAGTAGAAGGTGGGAAGAGCCAGGAGCAGAGGGGCAGGACCCAGAGCGCGGACAGCAGACCACGGTGTCCACAGAGGGAGGAGGTCTCTTGAAAGGCCTCGGCTCAGATCTAGCCCACACACTGTATGCTGGGCAAGAATTAAATGTTGCTACTTTAGAATAAAATTTGGCTTGATAATAGAAGTTTCAGTAGTTATAAAAACAAGTTATTTCTGTAAGTATTTTTGTTAGATTTTTAACAAAATGAAGATGTATCAAGAGACCACATCCGCAGCTCGTCAGCACCCACGCCACAAAGGTGAGAAAACTCTCAAGGACCCTGCCCGGACAACTTAGCCTTTGTGGCGCTGTTAAGACACACATAGTAGAAGGTACAAAAGCAGTTGTCCGGGTAGTCAGTTTGCAGGGCAAGATATAAAAAGTATACCATATGGTATCAGGGACAATGACCAATAAAACTCTTTCTGATTTTGCAATAAAACAAGCACACCAATGAAAAAACATCACAAATTATACCTTAATGGATTTAATACAATCAGTTTCCTAAAATGGTTCTAGTTCCCTAAAATATTTTGTGTTACAATGTATAATGATGGTAAAACTCACTCTAGTTTCTCTAGTTTACAGTTTGGATCCTTCAGTAGATCAGAGAGCAGCTTCACTCCTGAATCTCCTGGTTTATTTCGGCTCAGATCCAGATGTTTCAGGTGTGACGGGTTTGATTTCAGAGATGAAGTCAGAGCAGCACAAACTTCATCTCCAATACTGCAGCCAGACAGACTGAAGAGACAAAAAACCCACGTAAAGCAAATGCATTCATGATTTATAATAACGTTTGGGTCAACTGCCAGTTAATAAAGAAAGAAACACAGCTGAATATTGACCATTAATTTACTGATCATAAATTGTTGGTATTTAATTTACAGAAAACACTCCTAACACCAGGACAGAAAATATAAGTTTGTTTAGGGTTAGATTTATTTGTGAGGGTCATTTTTTTAATTGGTTGGTTAATAAAAAAGTCTGACAAGTACTTTTATACAACAATTTCTTTAATTCACAGCATAACTCACAGTAGTGTCTGTAGTTTACAGTTTGGGTCCTTCAGTAGATCAGAGAGCAGCTTCACTCCTAAATCTCCTGGTTTATTCCAGTTCAGATCCAGTTCTGTCAGGTGTGATGGGTTTGATCTCAGAGCTGAAGCCAGAGCAACACAGCCTTCATCTCCAATACTGCAGAGAGGAGAAAAACCCACAGCAAACAAGATATGATTTCTCAGAGAGCAAGCATAATTTAAAACAATGCTATTTAGTCAATATAACTTTTACACCTGCATTTAATGAGTCAATGTTGAAATTTCATTAAAATCAATGGTAATGGCATTGAATCACTGTGATTATATGATGTAGGTTTAACGTGATTTTTACTTTCTCAGTAAATGGCATACACAGCCTAAAATCAACTAAAAATAATAAATCGACTAATTAAATCTGTCAAAATCTCACAAGAGGAGAATTAATCAACAAAGTTTCTTGTAGTGTTCTGTTTGTGTTGCTGGATACTGTTGTGCAAGATTATAAGACATATTTCATGTACACTGAATCAATGCTAACATCATGCTAACATTCAACATTTGTTTTTAACTGGATTGTATTGAAAAAAACAGAATAAGGCGTAACATGCATTAATTTTTAATAAATCAACTGTGCATCTTTAACATTTCAAACATATTATTCATATAATAAAATAAAAGTTTGACTCACGGTAGTTTCTGTAGTTTACAGTTTGGATCCTTCAGTAGATCAGAGAGCAGCTTCACTCCTTAATCTCCTGGTTTATTCCAGTTCAGATCCAGTTGTTTCAGGTGTGACGGGTTTGATCTCAGAGTTGAAGCCAGAGCAATAAAACCTTCATCTCTAATACTGCAGTTAAACAGACTGAAGAAAGAAGAAAAACTCATCACAATTACAGAAAATGCAGTCATTATAGTTTGGAGTTTCTTGTTACACTAAGTGTAAATTTACATAAATGTTCAGGGTTTAAACTTGTAAATTCTAGATTTCAGAGTCCATGTAAAGTAGAAGCGCTTTCTGACTACTTTTAATTCAGCATTACAGACAGAGATGTATTGCTTTAAATACAGGTTTAATTTACTTATGTAAATTAAACCTGTATTTAAAGCAATACATCTCTGTCTGATAAATAAGTTTAGTTCTACAAATGTTTCAAAAACATCCACAAGAGAAAACGTAATGTTGTAGAAATGTTTTCAGCTGGAAGTTTTATTTTTGTTTCTACAAACATTCAGAATGACAAACAGTCTAAGTGATTAGTGATAACATTATTGACCCTTTCCATATGTTGTTTAGGATGTAATAATGGTGTTATGAAGCACATCTATTGCAACCATAATAAACAAAAGCTACAGAGATTGTACTGATATTAACTGATTTATCATTAGAGAAAGTGTCACCTAGTAATTTCAAAGCATTTTCGGTTGAATGAGAGTGTTGTAATCTACTTCATTAAGCCTTTAATGTTATATCGGTGTATATTGAAGCTTAATCACTTACAAACACAAAGATCAAGAATCAGCATATAAAGAGTAACCTAACCCTAACCTGACCCTTTTTACTTATTTACACCATTGGTAAAATTCATATGCTGAGTAACAAAGCTTCAATGTATGCATGCATCATCAGAATACTGTTTTTGTAGAACACTGATGTAACATTAAAGGCTTAAAAAAACAGATAAAACATTCTTATTTGAGCAAAGATGACAAGGATTTCTAGCTGGGAAATAATGTAAATAATTGTCATGTACATTACATAAATAGGAGATAATGTAAATGATTGTAATTTATACATTTCTAGCTGGGATATAATGTAAATTATTGATATGTACATTAAATAAATACTTTAAATAAATTAAATAAATACCTTTTCATCTTTTTTTGCCTTATCTTTTTTTGGAAGTCTGTGCACACCACTGCTATGATGGGCAACATTATATGAAGAGGCTTTGTGTTGAACTCATGATACAAATAAACAAGTTCAACTTTATTGGTTTAATGATTTTCTTACTGTAATGTCTTCAGTTTACAGTTTGGATTCTTCAGTCCATCAGAGAGCAGCTTCACTCCTGAATCCTGCAGATTATTGTGTTTCAGATTCAGTTCTGTCAGACTTGAGGAGTTTGTGATGAGAACTAACAACTTTTCTCTGTCAGGTTACAGCCACTCAAACTGAGAAAGAAATAACAAGATAACAGTGTGTTACATTTAATCTTGATACTCAGATATGTAGGAATATGGTGGGTTCTCCCTGAGTGGCAATATTAAAAATAGACAGATACGATGGGAGGACACCCTAACCCAGGGGTCCCCAACCCCCGGGTCACGACCCAGTGCCGGGCCGTGAGAGAACCGTTGCCGGGTCGCAAGAATGTTCTAGAAAATCCATGTTACGCCACTGTAGATTTTTATTGTGCCTTGGCCCTTTAAGAGTGTCCGTTCAAATTTACACAGGGGGCGCGTTTTTTTATGCTCTGTCTGTGCATATTCCAACGCAAAATGACAAGGACTAAAAAACATTTTTCAGACATCCTCTAGGGCTGTGACGGTCGCTATGACAACCGCACAACCGCGGTGGTGGATTGCCACCGGCAGTAATGCACGTGACGTCACACACACTATAACAATCATAAAATTCAGAGTTTGGTATTGAATTACAGTGCAAATTAGACAACATTTATAAACATAAAGCTAAAGGGGCGTTTATTAGATCACGCAGAAAAGGGATTGAAGAGGGAGAACAGAACTCTGCATACTTTTTCAGATTGGAAAGGCAGCAAGCTAAAAACAACCAAATTCAAAGACTAATGATTAACGGTAATATTAGTGATGACCCAAAAAATATTGCTAAGTATTGTGCCAAACTTTACAGTGATTTGTATACTTCTAAATTATCCCAACAACATATGGATGATTTTTTTAAAATCTCTACCTAATATAAACCAGCTGAGTGACTTGGATGAACACTTTTGTGATGCCTCTATCACACTGAAGAGATAGAGGAAGCAATTAACTCTTTAAAAGCCAACAAATCCCCTGGAACTGATGGACTCAGCTCAGAATTTTACAAGCTGTTTACTCATAGTATAGCACCATTCTTATTAAAGGTTTAAACTTTAAACTTCCAGCCACATTATGTCAAGGATTAATAACGCATATCCCAAAATTAAACAAAGATCTCTTATTAATAGATAATTGGCGTCCAATTACATTATTAAATAATGATTATAAAATAATAGCTTTAGTTCTAGCGAAAAGATTGAAATATATTTTGAACTCTATCATTGACGAAACACAGTCAGGGTTTATGAAGAAAAGACAGATTTCCAATAATATATGATTAGTACTAGATATGTTAGATTATTCAGACAGTGATGGCTTCATTTTCTTTTTAGATTATTACAAAGCCTTTGACACATTGGAACACAAATTTTTATTTCAGGCTCTGCAAAATATTGGCTTTGGCAATTCTTTTTGCAGAATGGTTCAAATGCTATACATAAACGGAAACAGCTCTATCAAATTAAGTAATGGTACTTCACCTAGATTCTTTCTAAAACGAGGAGTTAGTCAAGGATGTCCAGTTTCCCCTTACTTATTTTTAATTGCAACACAGTTCCTTAGCACACATATCAATAATAGTCAGTTAAAGGGTATCACAATTGGCAACACTAAAAAAAGAATTACTCAATTAGCGGACGATACAGCTTTATTCTTGAATGATTCATCACAAATTCCATTGGCTTTAGGTATTCTTCAGTCTTTTTCTGAAGCTTCGGGATTAAATTTAAACTTTAATAAATGTGAATTGCTTCCAATTAAAGATTGCTCTCTTACTTCAATTGAGGATATTGCTGTCAAAAATAGGGTAACATATCTTGGTATACTAATTACTAAAGATGACAGGTGTTCTGCAAACTTCAAACCTATTATTGCCAAAACCCAGAGGGTCGGTCTTGTTTGGCCTACGCAGCTCAGTCTCTTTCTGTGGATAAGCCCACGTCTAAATTAATTAACGAGGTTTTAATAAAATTCCTTTGCAAAACAAATCTCATTATTTGAGAAAATCAGTCATATTAAATTCTTATAATAATGGCGGTCTGAATTTCATTGATTTTGATGCCCTCAACAATACATTTAAAATTAATTGGCTGAACCAATATCTAGCCAAACCATCTTCTATTTGGAATGTTTTTCCTCAACTTGTTTTTCACAACTTTATGATAGTTGGTTTATTAATGGTTTATTTTTGGTGGAGCAGTTGTTTAATGAGCAAGGTCTTTTGTTCAGGTACTTACCAAATACCAAATACCAATAACCCCAAAAGAATTTGCTACAGTTGTGGGAGATATCCCTTCTGGTTTATGTATGCTTTTTAAAAACTCTAATAATTCCTCAGTATCTACTGCAACCTTTCCTAGACCTTGTGATACTCCTATTGGTCAAATTTGTTTCTCTGAGCCGAAAGCCAAAAATTATAAAATAAGATCTTTATTTCTTAAGGATTTGATTTCTGTTCCTCCTGTAATCTCCTTTTGGAATAATTTGTTTGTTAACCTTAACTGGAAAAAAATCTGGTCTTTACAGCAAAAATTCTTTCTTACAAACAAAGTGAAAGAAATTTCCTTTAAACTCATACACAGGTTTTACCCTGTAAAGAAGTTTATACAAAGATTTAAAGCAGATATTGAGCTAACATGCTCTTTTGTTCGAATTATGATGAAACTGTGGTACATTTATTCTGGTCATGTCACTACACTCAGAAGTTTTGGAATGATATTGCTGTATTGTTGTCAAGTGTAAGATTTTGCCAGGCTTCTCAGTACATATGAAAAATATTATATTTGGGTATTATGACTCAGACCCCACAAATGAAAATATCTGTTTTGTTATAAATCTAATTGTTTTTTCTAAGCAAATTTCACATTCACAAATGCAAATTCTCCAGTTGTAAACCTTTCTTTTCTGTCTTCCTAAAAGAAATGGAAAATTATTTAAATGTAATTTCAGTATCTACTACTAAGAAAGCCATAAGGACTGTTAGGATTTGCTCTGCCTTGAGGCACCTCTCCTCAGCTCGCAGTAACACATAGTTGATTGTGAACACTAATTCAAGAGTAATACTACAAAAACTATGATTTTATTTTATTTTTGTCATATTACTCTCGGTCTGTTTGCCAGTAAGAGTGTTGGTCAAAGGGTAGCAAATTCTTTTGGGATCACATGCCTCTTCATGTGATCATGTTTAGATGATGGCCCTTCTTCTTATTATTATTTTTAATTCTATTATTTTTCTTATTTAATTTTATATTATTTTTACTTTACTTTATTTATTTATTTTTTTGTGCTTTGTTTCCTTTATAATTTTGTGGTTGTGATGTATGCCTATTCTTCTGCTCTGTATGTTCGGTGTGTTCTATGCAATAAAAAAAAAAATATATAGAGTTTTGTATACAAGTTTAATAATAGTAACAGTTTCGATAGAATTTGTAGATATTTATAACATATACAATTTAGCTGTAAATTGTTTTATTTAGACCATAAATGTTAGACCACTATGTTAATTCACAAATTACCTCAAACGCCACACATGGTGTTTCCTTAAGATTGGTGGGTTTGAGAGCTCCAGTCATGTCACCCATCCGCGTTTGTGCAAGTGTTGTCACGTTTCTGTGATCGCAAACGCCTAGCTGGTCAGGTTGGTGTTGGTGCTAAAAAGTATCTGTGCATTTGCGCAACGAGCACACAGTCTGAACGCGTGTTCAGTGCGGCTGGAAACATTGTAACATCAATGAGGTCCTCTCTTAAACCGGACAATGTCAACATGTTAGTTTTTCTGTCAAAAAACATATCTGTATAAATCTGTATAGAAAAGCCAAGGTAGGCTCAAAGCGTTTGTTTCGATAGGATTTTTTTATTTGTTTATGTTCTAATTGATAACAGACCTGCACAGATTTTCCAGCATGTGATTTAAGTTATTACGCCCATATTTGTTACGTAAATATGTCTTATTTAGGTTACTGTCTTATTTAACTGTATTATTTCTTTTATATTTATTTTAGTTAGTAGCCTATTTTAATGTTGTGCAGGCTGTGTGTTCACTGACGTAGAAGTGTTAAAATAAACACGCACATTTCTCGCAACATAGATGTTTGTGTCTCATTTATTTTTTGTTTAAAAATTATACACATAAATATGTCGCCCCGCCCCCAACACCGCGGCACCGACGATAGTTGGTCCATTCCCACGGCAGTGGTAAAAATCTGCCACAGTCACAGCCCTAACATCCTCCCTTGCAGGCTTCTGGATAAAATTAAAAAAGAAATATCCAGCGATAGCGGCGAAGGCTCTTAAATGTTTACTCCCTTTTCCAAGTTCATACCTTTGCAAAGCAGGGTTTTCTGTACTGACAGCAACAAAAACAAAGTTACGAAACAGGCTGGACAACATACTTCGCATTTCACTGTCACCCATCCCTCCTCGTTTGGACAGTATTATTGCAGGGAAACAAGCCCAAGGCTCCCATTAATTGGGTTAAGGTGAGTTTGTAAATGGCTTTGTTTGTAACGTTATAAGTTACAGTTGGAATGAGGACAAAGTTCGACAATTTAATGTAAATTATATTGACTTTGTTTGTAGTGTTTATTTAGTTGTTGTATGAAGTTGAAATGACGGGGAAGTTTGAAAATTGAAAGTAATTAAATTGACTAGATTTAAATTAAATTAACTAGATAAAACATTTTAAAAAGTACATTTAATTTAATTTTCAAACTTCCCCCGTCATTTCAAATAAATGTATAATGTTTGAATGACGGCGAAGTTTGACGATTTAATGTAAAATAAATGGACTTTGTTTGTAATGTTTTATTTAGGCCTAGTTGTATGAGTTCGCAATGACGGCCAAGTTTGACGATTTAAATTAAATTGTCTTTGTGATGTTTTATTTTTATGCAGTTGGCATGAATGCGCAGTTTGATGATTTAATGTAAATTAAATGTTAAATAAATTAAAAATAAATAAGTACGTAATAAGTAGTTATTTATTCACAGTAATAGGCTTCATCCCCACCAGCCGGTCCGTGTAAATATTTTTAAAACATAACCGGTCCGTGGTTTAAAAAAGGTTGGAGACCGCTGCCCTAACCCCATCGGCTCCAAAGAGTCTGTCCCTTTTAACAGGTTTATGACCCTTTGAGGCTAGCCAGGGGAGACCCCCTGAGCTTCAAAGGAATTCCATGGACATGGGATGAATAAACTTAAACATCTTAAAACAATGTAGGAAAAATCCTTTTCCCTTTGTATGCCACAAAATGGGTCCTTTAGTACATGTATGTATAGTGTTTGTTTATACTTTGCCTTCTGTAAATGTTAACCTTGCTTTAACCAGTAGATATGTAGGTTGTGTTAGGTTTTAATTCTGTTCATGCAGGGGAAAGAAACTTAATGTAATCCAAACACTGCCATATTTACTACCCATAGAAAGCTTTGAACATTTCCTTTCTTATGGTGCATGTTATGTTACCATAACATGCATCATATTCTTTTTACAATAATATGGTTTGATATTTGCACATGTGCCATAGAGCCATGAGCCTGCAAATAAGTTGTGAAAAGGGACAAGAAACCTTACCCCACTACATCATAGGGTGTGACCTTTTTGAGGATAAAACTGCAGAGCAACTTCAGATCTCGCTCTTCTCTTTGCACTTCTATTCCTGCTCTACCTGACGTCTGCATGAGCTCCACTCCTCCCCCTGAGGGGGGAGGGAAGACCACTCACGCTGACTCCCAAACTTTGTTTGGGACCTCCAATGGCGGACATTAACACAGTTTCAACATCTTTTTGGAAACCACACAAAGACTTTCAGCACACAGACACTTCAGCACAACCGAAACCGATGCAAGTATCCATTTCTATCCCAGAACGACCTACTGGACAAAAGACAGTCCGGTTTCAAGAGCAACCACTCCACTGAGACTGCGCTTCTGTCAGTCACTGAGGCACTGCGACTGGCAAAAGCCAGTCAAAATCGTCTGTCCTCATCTTGCTGGATCTTTCTGCTGCCTTTGACACAGTTAAACACCAGATCCTACTGACATCCCTCTCATCACTAGGGATCACAGGTACCCCACTCCGGTGGTTTAAATCTTACCTCTCAGACAGGTCCTTCAGGGTGTCATGGAATGGGGGGCTGTCCAAAGCCCATCCCATGGCCACTGGTGTTCCTCAGGGATCTGTTCTTGCACCACTCCTCTTTTCTATCTACATAACATCCCTGGGACCCATCATTCAATCACATGGCTTTGGTTACCACTGCTATGCTGACAACACCCAGATTTTCTTCTCCTTCCAGGGAGATGATCCCACAATAGCATCACGCATTGCAGCCTGCCTGAAAGACATCTCATCTTGGATGACTGAACACCACCTTCAGCTAAACCTTGCCAAGACTGAGCTCCTGGTACTTCCGGCCTCACCTGCAACGCAACACAACCTCACAATTCAAATTGGCAACACTACCATTACACCATCTAAATCCGTAAGAAACCTTGGGGTTATCTTCAATGACCAGCTGTCCTTTACCGAACACATCTCAAGGATATCAGTCTTGTAGATATGCACTCTACAACATCAGGAAGATCAGGCCATATCTCACTAAGCATGACGCCCAACTGCTAGTCCAAGCCCTGGTAATCTCCAGACTGGACTACTGCAATGCTGTCCTGGCTGGTCTTCCTGCACGAGCAATCAAACCACTTCAGATGATACAGAACGCAGCAGCTAGACTTGTTTTCCAGGAACCCAAAAGAGTGTCACACATGTCACACCTCTCTTCATCTCTCTCCATTGGCTACCGGTTGCTGCCCGCATTAAATTTAAATCACTAATGCTGACATTTAAAACCATCACAAATTGCTCAACGAACGAACGCCGACTGGTGGTACCCTCACAGAAGGGCACTAAATCTCTCTCTCGTTCCTTCTCCTTCTCTGTCCCCGGCTTGTGGAATAATCTCCCTAACGCAATCCGTTCTGCCACATCCCTCACCTCCTTTAAGAAACAACTAAAAACACACCTCTTCCACGAACACCTGACATCATAATACAAAAAACCCCCTCTCTTTCTTCTTCTACAGGTACTTATCTAGCACTGCAAAACATTGTAAACTTAGCAAAGCACTTCTTAGTACTATTGTTGCCGCTTCTGATGTATCGCTTCATTGTCTCCTACTATTGTAAGTCGCTTTGGATAAAAGCGTCAGCTAAATGCCTAAATGTAAATGTAGACGAGTTAAGCAGCGCCCCTTTGTTAAACGGTGATTCTAAAGTCTGATGGTTCACTCAGGAACTGTTTAAATCTGCCGTTCTCGCTCTCTCTCTTTCTCTCTCTCTTCAGACCTTTCACTTTCTCTCACTCTCTTGCTCCCTTTCCTTTGGTTCATATGTGTTTGATGTTTGCGTGTTTTAGTACAGCTTTGTATAGCTGTGCGTGTAAATAGTAGTTTTAGTTTTAATAAACACCATTTGTAATCGCCATGAATGTCTCTGTGCTTGGTTATGCTTGCAGACAACTGTCACTTAAACTGCTTAGATTTTGCTACATGCTCAGTGGCCCTGTGAAGCAGGCCAGGAAGATATACTTAGGGCCGAGATGATCGCGGTGTGCCCGCGAGATGACCACACGGGATTGTGTCGCCCCTCCTGCTGCTCAGATACTACAAAATATGTATACTTGATGACGATTAACTATACGTATTTTTCCTTTGAGCTAAATCAACAATTCCCTACGGAGAATAGTGTGTTAACGACCTATTCCCCGACTTTCGCTACAGATATAAACATGTTTACTCAAGTTGCACACATAAAGTCAGTTCCCTTTCTGTTAGTCATGCGACGTTGTGTCGATGGTGACACTAGGGGTTCGCCCTTGAGAACCTATTACATCCGATTTTAACTTCAAAGTGCCAATGAACTTGGCGAATGGAATTTGCATGCCATTCTCCTCCCCGTGCATACGAGTATAAAAGGGAGATGGCATGCTCCATTCAAACAGTTTTTGTTCTTTGGAGACTATGAAGCTTACTATTAAGGTTTTAAAAAAAAGATTCTGTTGGCGTGAGGGCGCATTCAGCGAATCGTTCTCAAATGACATCATCCCCTGGACGCTTCAGCAGATTCAGCCAGAGTACTAAAAGAGTAAATTTCCTCAAACCGGTTTACATCTCTCGGGATGTCATTCCGTGTTAGCACTCGTGGGTGTACATCGCTCCCTCTGATGGGCACGAAGTCTGCCTCGAGTGCATTTGCTTCCCGTTCGGCAGGCGGTTCGGTGAGTGATGCAAGTGATATGGGGACTTCCATGGAAGTTTCACCGCCGGGAGCGTCTTTCTCCCCATCCGAGTTGGGGGAGGTATCTCGGTGACTTTCTCAGCATCGGAGGATGACCTGCTGTTATTGGATGCTGAGGGGGAATCCTTGGAGCGTCTGCTTTCTGGTGGTCGAGCTCAGGAGGAAGCGGATACAGAGATGACAGCCGTGCTATCTCGTGCCGTCACGGACATTAGGTTGCAATGGATGTGGGCAATGAATGGTATCTGGGCTCCGGTCGTTGCTCCAAGCCACGCTTTGCCCCAGTGCCTTTCTTCTCCGAGGTACACGAGGAGCTGTCTAAGAGCTGGAGAGCATCCTTCTCAGCATGCTCCTGGCCTGCATCTCTGCCCACAGACCGCCTCCACCTGGAGGGGTCGACCAAGGCTCCCTTCCAAGGTGTGTAAGGTCTCTTTGTCGTGGCGAAAGCCTACACTGCTGCGGGTCAAGCTGCCTCTGCCCTGCACGCCATGGCCATCCTGCAGGTCCACCAGGCGCTGAAAAAGCTGCACGAGGGTGGCAGTGACCCAGCGGTAATACAGGAACTCCACACCACCACTGACCTCGCCCTCCGAGCGACTAAGGTGACGGCACGAGCCCTGGGTCGCACGATGTCCACTTTGGTGGTCCAGGAGAGACACTTGGGATATCGCTGTGGTCCTTATGGGCCTTCAGAGAGCCCCATTCGAGCCCCATAGGGTTAGGGTTACGACCGCATACCGATCCCATGATCTGCCGTGCCCATTTGGTGTTCGAGCTCACTCCACCAGATCCTCATGGGCACTGGCCCAAGGCACCACCTTGGCAGACATCAACAGCCCCCCTCAGGTGACTAGGTTGGCATCCCTTCCATCACTAACCACACAGGTGGCAGGCCAGGTGGAGCGGACCAAGCGGACCTAGCTAGATACTGAGGATGCTCGCCCTGCTCCCAGGTAAGCCCCTGTATCTGAGCTGGTGCTCCACACTATGACCTCCCCCTGCCTGGGGTGGGCCCGTCTGAGTATATCTCCACAACTGGTTCCCTCATGCCTTCTCTGTAAGGCTGTATTTCTCTCTTCACCAAAGATACTCCCCCCTCGGTGAGCTATGGCCTCCTTAGTGTCTGTCCTTTCCAAAGGATGGGAACTTCCAAGTACTTCACTGTGTCCAGCGGCTCCTCCGGCTGTGCCCAAGAATGGCATGCTAATTCCATTCACCAAGTTCATTGGCACTTTCAAGTTCAAATCCGATGTAATAGGTTCTCAAGGGCGAACCCCTAGTGTCGTCATCAACACAACGTCTCATTCCCTCCATCAGGGAACTGGGGTTACAGACGTAACCTAGACCTTCTCTGCTATAATTTACAACAACAGTAGATCTGACAGTTTTTAACTGTCTCTGGTCCTCTGGGTCACACAACACCTGATCACCTAAACCTGTAAACAGATGTAAGAGCATCTTCTCACCGGTTAAGCTGACAGCTATTAACATCATTGAGTCACACAGAAACACTGTGATATCTGCTGTCAGGACCAAACACTGACAACACTTAACCTTTTCCTCCCTTTAACACTAGCACATAACTGTGTTTATTATTGTTGGTGAGAGAAGACACACATTCTGTTACGTACATTACACAAACCTAAATAAAAATAGTAAAAGCTTTCATGAACTTTTTAGTTTTAGTTGTAAGATTAAAAGGCAGTTAAATGACTCACTCAGCTTTTCTGGATGCTTTGATCACTGGCAGCAGACTCAGAAGACATTCATCTGATCGATCATATTTCTGCAGTATAAATTCATCCAGCTTCTCTTCTGAGTTCAGTAACACAAACACCAGAGCTGACCACTGAGCAGTAGACAGCCTGACTCCAGACAAACTAGATTTATCTCTTCTGTTCAGGTATGTTTGGACTTCCTGCACTAGAGAATGATCATTCAGTTCATTCAGACAGTGAAACAGATTGATGGATTTCTCTGGAGAGAGATTCTCTCTGATCTTCATCTTAACATACTCAACTATTTCCTGTTTGCTGTCAGAGCTTCTTTCTGTCTGTGTCATCAGGTCTCGTAAGATTGTTTCATTGGACTTCAGTGAGAGACCCAGAAGAAATCTGAGGTAAAGATCCAGATGTCCATTTTCACTCTGTAAGGCCTTGTCCACTTCTCTCTTCAGTAAATCAATCACACTTGATTCTTTTTCTTTCTCTTGAAAAAAACCCATGAACCTGTAAAAAGCAGCGAGAAACTCCTGAATGCTCAGATGCACAAAGCTGAAGACCTTCCCCAGGTAAAGTGCAAACTCCTCTCTGAAGATCTGAGTACAAACTCCTGAGTACACTGATGCGTCTCTGACATCAATGTCACACTGTCTCAGGTCCTCCTCATAGAAGATCAGGTTCCCTTTCTCCAGCTGTTGAAAAGCCAGTTTTCAACAGACTCTTTCTAGCCTGCTGAAGATCTACCTCACATTTCCCATCATACTTCTGGCTCTTCAGTTTGGTCTGAAAGATCAGGAAGTGTGTGAACATTTGAGTAAGAGTCTTGGGGATCTCTGCTCTCTCTGATTCACTCAACATTGTCTCTAGAACAGTGACTGAAATCCAGCAGAAGACTGGGATGTGAAACATGATGTACAGACTTCTTGATGATTTGATGTGTGATAGGTCTATTTCTTAAAACCTCTATCAATAAAGAACAACAATCAGACCAAGACTGGTGTTTACTCGCGAGGGAGAGAGCAGCTTTGAGATCTTCAGAAAGATTCTCTGTCACTCTCTCTCACTTGCAGCCTTTTTATTGTGTAAAACAACTCCCATAAGCAAATGAAAAGAAACATGTGCACAGAAGTTAAAGATAAGCATTACAAGTGTGGGCCTCTTAACAGCCTTGGTTCTGCAAACAGTGTGAGTTCAAAAGTTCAAGCATAATAATGAAACAGGAACACACACTTACATAGAAGGAACAAACGTTAATGCATGAAACAATAGTCTATGCTTGCAACTCTTAAGCTTTATAAAGACAGAATAAAGGATAATATATTTTCTTGATTATATCTTTAACAATTTGTGTGATGATTGTGTTGTCCAGACTCGGATCATATATTCTCTTCCTGAAATACTCGTCCTTCTGAGGGTCTTTGAAGCCTCGTACATCTGTCAGTTGATCAACATACTCAGGAGGAATCTGATTGGCTGCTGCTGGTCGAGAGGTGATCCAGATCAGAGCAGAAGGAAGCAGATTTCTTCTGATGATGTTGGTAAGCAGCACATCCACTGAAGCTGATTCACTTACATCAAACAAACTCAGATTGTTTGAGAAATCTAGAGGAAGTCGACACTCATCCAGACCGTCAAAGATAAACAAAACTTTATAGTCATCAAAGTCTCTTGGTCTCAGTTCTTTTGTATCAGTGAAGAACTGATGAAGAAGATTCATCAGACTGATATTTTTATGCTTCATCAGATTCAGTTCTGTGAAAGGAAATGGAAATATGAAGTGAATATCCTGATTTGCTTTTCCTTCAGTCCAGTCCAGAATGAACTTCTGCACAGAGACTGTTTTTCCAATTCCAGCAACACACTTCTGATGACTTTGTCTTGTCCAGGTAAGACTTTAAAGATGTCATTGCATTTGATTGCCGCTTCTTGTGTCTCTGGTCTTCTGGATGCTGTCTCAATCTGTCTCACCTCATGTTCATTATTCATCTCTCCACTTCCTCCCTCTGTGATGTACAGCTCTGTGTAGATCTCATTCACAAGTCTTGAGCTTCCTTGACTTGATATTCCTTCCTTCATTCTCTGAAACTTATCTTTTAATCTGCATTTGTGTTTCTTCATGCACAAAGGGGCGAGTCCAAATGAACAAAAATGGTGGAAATGGATGTTAATGCCACAAATATGTCAATTAAATGTAAAGAAATATAATCCACAGGAATATATTAATAACTCTCTTACTAGTTTGTAGTGTGTTAGCAAGGTCTGTCTGCTTCATTTTCTTCAGGACGTGCAGTGTGATCTTCAGAAGATCCTCTCTGACTCTGATCTGATCTTCATCCTCCTCCTCTCTCTCACAGCATGATGGGGAATCTGGACTCAGTAGTGTCTTAAAGATCTTCAGCTCTTTCTTTATCAGAGAGATGATTTTGTGCTCAAGTTCCTAAACACGCACGCACGCACACACACACAGCTACTGTAGTTTTCTCCACTGGATAAGTCTTTACTCCCACAGTAAGATGACACAAATGATAACTGCAGAACACACAGACACAATCCTACCTGGAAAATTTAATCCTACAAAAAGTAGAGGTATTAGAACTGATCCCTGTGGTACCCCGTACTGGACTTGTGATCGGTAATTTTTTTCATTGTTTATTGCTACATATTGAAAGTGGTCAGATAGGTATGAACCAAGATTTAAACCATTCTAATGTGATTCCACTAATGCCGACATAAGTTTTAAGTCTATTTAAAGGTACGTTATTATCAATGGTGTTAAAGGCAGCGCTAAGATCTAGCAATACAACTAATGAGATGCAGCCACGATCAGATGACAAGAGCAAATCATTTGTAACTCTGATCAGAGCAGTCTCTGCACTGTGATGGGCTCCAAATCCTGACTGGAATTCTTCACAGATTCCATTCCTGGAGGTAGGAGCATAGCTGTGATGAAACTACCTTTTCAAGTACTTTAAATACATTTGCAGTATTTTGTTGGGTAAGTACATTGTAAATAAAATAAGTGCAACTGTTATTTGTCTCAGAAATGAACGTTTCTTTTAAATTAGTCCATCCACAGCAATAAGCTGCACAATTGGTCTTTAAAGTCACTGTGTGACATATTATTATGTTAAACTGTCCTAATGTAAGTTAAGTGTCCTGCTGTAATATGAGTTACATTTACATTTACATTTAATTCATTTAGCAGACGCTTTTATTCAAAGCGACTTAACAAGTTACCAGTGATAAAAAGCAATTAGGGGTAAGGTGTCTTGCTTAAGGGCACCTCAGTTGTTTTCTGCTGGTACTGGGAATCAAACCAGCAACCATCTGCTAGCTAGTCCAACACTCTAACCACTAGGCTACAACTGCCCCTTAATCTTTTTCTCTGACACAAATCTGCGCTTGCCTGAGGTCAGTAATTTTATTTTGAGAAGACAAACAGTCTGTTTACCCTTTTTTAGATCAAACTATCAAAACAGTCCCCTTTTGATTGTTACTTCAGCAGGTAACATTTTGATTAACATGTTCTCTCTCTTTTATATCATATGATACACAAAGTCTTGTTTGTGAGTTCATTACACACTTCCTCTGAGCACAGAATAGGGTAAATATTTATAGTTCTTATAAATATAGGCTCCTGCTGTAATAGTTTTACTTTAACTTGTTACCTGTGAAGGAGGAGGAGCCTTAAAGCCATATTGTTTATCTGTTTTTCTTACGTAATCAGATATATCTTGTTTATTCTGTTGAATTAAATCAGTCACACATCTGATAGCATTGTAAATTTCCTTTTTCACATTAACAGATGATTTTCTCCAGCCCCTAATATCTAGTTGTATAATGTGGTACTCTCACAACAAAAGATACAGATTATTATTCTAGAACATGACCTTAAAAAAAGAACCTTAACACTGAACTGTTGTCCCCTTTAGTGCCGACATCACAATTAACCCACTTAGCAAAGACTTTTATATTAGTCCGACCACAGCAATGAGCTGGTCATTTGGTCTTTAAATCTGTGCAGTGTCTCATATGTTTGTGTTGAAGTGAAGTCACTTTTTAAACTTTTTTTATATCAAGCTATAATAACAATCACATTTTGTTTGTGTCACGATTCTGCCTGTTTGGACTTCAGTTCCCATAATGCATTGCACCTCACCACCTGTTCACCATTTTGTAATCTCGTTTTCACCAGTTAGTTTGTTATCACCTGCACCTGTTTCTTATCATTTAGTGTTCATTGATTGTGTTATTTAAGGTCTGCCTTTTTGTTCATTCCCTGTCGGTCGTTGTTGTTTTATGTTGTTAGTTATATGTGGTTGCGTGGGTTAAATCTGCTCTATGGTGAACGTATCCCTGTTTATCTGGAAACCTATTGTTCTTGTATATTTGGACCTTCTCTGTGTTGGAAAATACCAGTAAAGATTCCTTTGAAGATCATTCCCTGTTGTCCTGGTCTCTTCCACCCAGCACCGCAACAGTACGACCGACCCAAAACACAGGCGTGAAGATTTGTCTGTTTTTTGTCTTTTTGTCTTTTTGTTTTTCTGTTTTTGTTTCCCTCTCTCTCTCTCACTCTCACTCTCACCAGGATGGAGGCCGCCCACGCAAGGGCCTTCCTCTACCGGGGTCAGGAGGAGGAATCTGTGGAGGCATACACCCTTTGCTTCGCCGTCTGTGGGATGGCCTCGGGGCTCCCCGAAGACCACCAGAGGCGTCTGTTCCTGTGGGGGCTCAACGACGCGTCATGGGCCAAGCTGTCCGGATGGGGGCCGTCTGGAGGCTTGGAGGCTTGTATGGATTGGGTGTTGGCCAGTTGTGGGTGTCGGCCCCTCCGCCGTCTGGTCGAGATAGCCTCCTCCGAGAGTCCTGCCGCGGCCAAGATGGCCGCCGCCGAGAGTCCTGCCGCGGCCAAGATGGCCGCCGCCGAGAGTCCTGCCGCGGCCAAGATGGCCGCCGCCGAGAGTCACTGTGTGACATATTATTATGTTAAACTGTCCTAATGTAAGTTAAGTGTCCTGCTGTAATATGAGTTACATTTACATTTACATTTAATTCATTTAGCAGACGCTTTTATTCAAAGCGACTTACAAGTTACCAGTGATAAAAAGCAATTAGGGGTAAGGTGTCTTGCTTAAGGGCACCTCAGTTGTTTTCTGCTGGTACTGGGAATCAAACCAGCAACCATCTGCTAGCTAGTCCAACACTCTAACCACTAGGCTACAACTGCCCCTTAATCTTTTTCTCTGACACAAATCTGCTTGCCTGAGGTCAGTAATTTTATTTTGAGAAGACAAACAGTCTGTTTACCCTTTTTAGATCAAACTATCAAAACAGTCCCCTTTGATTGTTACTTCAGCAGGTAACATTTTGATTAACATGTTCTCTCTTTTATATCATATGATACACAAAGTCTTGTTTGTGAGTTCATTACACACTTCCTCTGAGCACAGAATAGGTAAATATTTATAGTTCTTATAAATATAGGCTCCTGCTGTAATAGTTTTACTTTAACTTGTTACCTGTGAAGGAGGAGGAGCCTTAAAGCCATATTGTTTATCTGTTTTTCTTACGTAATCAGATATATCTTGTTTATTCTGTTGAATTAAATCAGTCACACATCTGATAGCATTGTAAATTTCCTTTTTCACATTAACAGATGATTTTCTCCAGCCCCTAATATCTAGTTGTATAATGTGGTACTCTCACAACAAAAGATACAGATTATTATTCTAGAACATGACCTTAAAAAAGAACCTTTAACACTGAACTGTTGTCCCCTTTAGTGCCGACATCACAATTAACCCACTTAGCAAAGACTTTTATATTAGTCCCACCACAGCAATGAGCTGGTCATTTGGTCTTTAAATCTGTGCAGTGTCTCATATGTTTGTGTTGAAGTGAAGTCACTTTTTAAACTTTTTTTATATCAAGCTATAATAACAATCACATTTTGTTTGTGTCACGATTCTGCCTGTTTGGACTTTGTTTTTTCATCCTGCACCTTTTTGGACTTCAGTTCCCATAATGCATTGCACCTCACCACCTGTTCACCATTTTGTAATCTCGTTTTCACCAGTTAGTTTGTTATCACCTGCACCTGTTTCTTATCATTTAGTGTTCATTGATTGTGTTATTTAAGGTCTGCCTTTTTGTTCATTCCCTGTCGGTCGTTGTTGTTTTATGTTGTTAGTTATATGTGGTTGCGTGGGTTAAATCTGCTCTATGGTGAACGTATCCCTGTTTATCTGGAAACCTATTGTTCTTGTATATTTGGACCTTCTCTGTGTTGGAAAATACCAGTAAAGATTCCTTTGAAGATCATTCCCTGTTGTCCTGGTCTCTTCCACCCAGCACCGCAACAGTACGACCGACCCAAAACACAGGCGTGAAGATTTGTCTGTTTTTTGTCTTTTTGTCTTTTTGTTTTTCTGTTTTTGTTTCCCTCTCTCTCTCTCTCACTCACTCACCAGGATGGAGGCCGCCCACGCAGCGGGCCTTCCTCTACCGGGGTCAGGAGGAGGAATCTGTGGAGGCATACACCCTTTGCTTCGCCTGTGGGATGGCCTCGGGGCTCCCCGGAAGACCACCAGAGGCGCCTGTTCCTGTGGGGGCTCAACGACGCCATGGGCCAAGCTGTCCGGATGGGGCCGCCTGGAGGCTTGGAGGCTTGTATGGATTGGGTGTTGGCCAGTTGTGGGTGTCGGCCCCTCCGCCGTCTGGTCGAGATAGCCTCCTCCGAGAGTCCTGCCGCGGCCAAGATGGCCGCCGCCGAGAAGTCCTGCCGCTGGGCAAGATGGCCGCCGCCGAGGCCTGCAGCCAAGATGGCCGCCCGAGAATCCTGCAGCGCCCAAGATGGCCGCCCGAGAGTCCTGCAGCGCCAAGATGGCCGCCGCCGAGAGTCCTGCCGCGGCCAAGATGGCCGCCGAGAGGAGTCCTGCCGCGCCAAGAGGGCCGCCTCGAGAGTCCTGTCCCGCCAAGAGGGCCGCCTCCGAAGTCCTGTCCCGCCAAGAGGGCCGCCTCCGAGAGTCCTGTCCCGCCAAGAGGGCCTCCGCCTCCTGTCCTGCCAAGAGGGCTGCCTCGGGAGTCCTGTCCCGGCCAAGAGGGCCGCCTCCGAGAGTCCTGTCCCGGCCAAGAGGGCCGCTTCCGAGAGTCCTGTCCCGGCCAAGAGGGCCGCTTCCGAGAGTCCTGTCCCGGCCAAGAGGGCCGCTTCCGAGAGTCCTGTCCCGGCCAAGAGGGCCGCTTCCGAGAGTCCTGTCCCGGCCAAGAGGGCTGCTTCCGAGAGTCCTGTCCCGCCAAGAGGGCCGCCTCCGAGAGTCCTGTCCCGCCAAGAGGGCTGCCTCGAGTCCTGTCCCGCCAAGAGGGCTGCCTTCCGAGTCCTGTCCCGGCCAAGAGGGCCGCCTTCCGAGAGTCCTGTCCCGCCAAGAGGGCTGCTCCAGAGTCCTGTCCAGAGGGCCAGCCTTCGAGAAGTCCTGTCCCGGCCAAGAGGGCTGCCGAGAGTCCTGTCCCGCCAAGAGGGCCGCCTCCTGAGTCCTGTCCCGGCCAAGAGGGCCGCTCGAGAGTCCTGTCCCGGCCAAGAGAGGGCGCCTCCGAGAGTCCTGTCCCTGCCAAGAGGGCCCCTGGAGTTCCCAGACTCCGCCTCTGAGTTCCCAGACTCCGCCCGGAGTTCCCAGACTCCGCCCGGAGTTCCCAGACTCCGCCCGGAGTTCCCAGACTCCTCTCCCAGACTCCGCCTGGAGTTCCTAGACTCCTCTCCGGAGTTCCCAGACTCCGCCCGGAGTTCCCAGACTCCGCCCGAGTTCCCAGACTCCGCCCTGAGTTCCCAGACTCCGCCCGAGTTCCCAGACTCGCCCGGAGTTCCCAGACTCCGCCTGGAGTTCCCAGACTCCTCCGGAGTTCCCAGACTCCGCCCCGGAGTTCCCAGACTCCGCCCCGGAGTTCCCAGACTCCGCCCCGGAGTTCCCAGACTCCGCCCCTGAATTTCCAGATTCCGCCCTAGACTTTCCAGAATTTCCCGTCTCCGTGTTAGAATCCCCTAAGTTCCCAGACTATTTCCTAGACTCCCCAGAGTTCCCAGATCTTATCCTAGAATCCCCAGACTCCGCTCTAGAGTGTCCAGATCTAGTCCCTGCTCATGTGGTCGCCCCTTCCAGTTACTTCCCCATGTCATCTCAGGAGATCCCTACCCTGTATTCACGTAGTTCAGTGACCCTTAGTACGCTTAGGTCTTCACCTGTAGAAGGGTTTGGTCAGCCCTCAAGTGACACCAGTGTGTTTCCAGTCATCCCTCCAAGTCAGTCAAGGACAAGGTTTGCAATTTCTAGTTGTTCCCCGGTGCAGACAGGAAGTAGTTATAAGAGCCTCTCTCGTCCCAAGTCTCGAGGTGTCTTTGCTCAAGTTGCTTCTGCTACAAGGTATGTAAATGTTGCGGTAACTTCACCACCAGATGTTCTTACCCAATCAAGAAACTGTCAGGGGTCACGTAGACCAGTTGCTCTCAAGCAAGGCCACCCCTAATGGGAGCTTCCAGTCAGTTTGCATCTAACCAGGGAGGAAGTAGTGTTTCTAGGGGTAGCCTTGTCCCATCTCAAGTTAGCTCTAGGAAACTTGTTTCTGAAGACTTTAGGGTTGTCAATGGTCCTGTCCCGCCTCAAGGTACCCTTAGCCAGTTTTCTTCGGGATCTCCTTCCAGGTTTAGTTCCTCACGGCTAGATTCTAGTCAGTCCACAAGTAATCCAAATTTAGTTAGTCAGCACTCTCCAGCTTCACTTATTGGGCCTCAGAGGAATGCATCAGCTCAGTTTATGTCGTCGCAGGGAGAAGGTAGTGTGTGTAGTGTTTATTTACCCCATTCTCAATTGAGTTCTAGTACACTCTCATCTGAGTCTTTCGAACCCATCTCACCTCAGGCTGTTTTCATACAGCAAACTAGTGTTGCAGGTTCTCAGGGCAATTCTATTTCGGCAGGTGTTAGTCGCTTGGTCCCTCAAGCCAAGAGTAGTTTCCACAGTGGGTCTTCACAGCAACTTAGTATTTCCAGTCAACCTACCAGCAAGTCCCGTATACATGCAGAGCTTTTGTCTTCAGCGGGAAGACTCACCAGCCAGAGTGGTTGCAATCTAGCGATCCAAAACCAGCATGCAACAATTATGGGCAGTTCTAGACCACCAGTGACAGGAAGCTTGTGTCAGTTGGTTTCTACACAGGAAGGTAGTAGAACTTTTGGTGATGTATCCCTACAGTCCCCTAATTTCTCAAGTCCATTTACCCCTGGTTATTCTACTCTTGTTTCCTTGCCTACAGCTGCCTCTAGCCAACCCACTAGCAGTAACGCGTCCCAGACTTTGTATACTTCTAGCTCTCAGGCGAGGTTTAGCCAGTCGTCCATGTGTCATGTCTCTGGTCTGGCGCAGGGTGCAAGTAGTTCTCCTAGCAATTCAGTTATGCAGTGTCAATGCAGCCCTAGTCAAGCTAACTCTGGTTCTTCTCAGTTGAGCGTAGTGGCTTCACCCCAAACTAGTAGTTATAGCCTAGTTGCAGAATCCCTGTCCCAGGGCCTACCTCCCCAAAAAGGTCATCTATCCAGCTCTAGTGCGTGTCTAGATAGTCACTCCTCTGGGTCCCCAGTCCCTGCCTCCTCTAGGTCCCCAGTCCCTGTCTCCTCTAGGTCCCCAGTCCCTGTCTCCTCTAGGTCCCCAGTCCCTGTCTCCTCTAGGTCCCCAGTCCCTGTCTCCTCTAGGTCCCCAGTCCCTGTCTCCTCTAGGTCCCCAGTCCCTGTCTCCTCTAGGACCCCAGTCCCTGTCTCCCCTAGGTCCCCAGTTCCCGAGTCCCCTGTTCCCGGCGCTTCCGAGTCCCCTGTTCCCGGCGCTTCCGAGTCCCCTGTTCCCGGCGCTTCCGAGTCCCCTGTTCCCGGCGCTTCCGAGTCCCCTGTTCCCGGCGCTTCCGAGTCCCCTGTTCCCGGCGCTTCCGAGTCCCTGTTCCCGGCGCTCTCGAGTCCCCTGTTCCCGGCGCCTTCCGAGTCCCCTGTTCCCGGCGCTTCCGAGTCCCCTGTTCCCGGCGCCTCCGAGTCCCCTGTTCCCGGCGCCCGAGTCCCCTGTTCCCGGCGCTTCCGAGTCCCCTGTTCCCGGCGCTTCCGAGTCCCCTGTTCCCGGCGCTTCCGAGTCCCCTGTTCCCGGCGCTTCCGAGTCCCCTGTTCCCGGCGCTTCCGAGTCCCCTGTTCCCGGCGCTTCCGAGTCCCCTGTTCCCGGCGCTTCTCGGAGTCCCCTGTTCCCGGGCGCTTCCGAGTCCCCTGTTCCCCGGCGCTTCCGAGTCCCCTGTTCCCGGCGCTTCCGAGTCCCCTGTTCCCGGCGCTCGAGTCCCCTGTTCCCGGCGCTTCCGAAGTCCCTGTTCCCGGCGCTTCCGAGTCCCCTGTTCCCGGCGCTTCCGAGTCCCCTGTTCCCGGCGCTTCCGAGTCCCCTGTTCCCGGCGCTTCCGAGTCTTCGCCAGAGCGGCCGCCGTCGCCACAGTCTTCACCGCAGCCTGCACCCGAGCGGTCACAGCCGCCACAGCCTGCACCCGAGCGGTCAGAGTCCCAGCCGCCACCGCAGTCAGCCCTAGAGCGGTCACAGCCGCCACAAACGGCGCCAGAGCGGCCGCATCCAAAGCCCGAGCCTCCAGACCCTGACCCCGAGCCTCCTGATCCTGAGCCTCCTGACCCCGAGCACCCACCCCGCCTCCCTCTCCCTCCTCCGTGGATCTTGCGGCGCGAGGACGCGCCTACCGGGGGGAGGGGGGAACTGTCACGATTCTGCCTGTTTGGACTTTGTTTTTTCATCCTGCACCTTTTTGGACTTCAGTTCCCATAATGCATTGCACCTCACCACCTGTTCACCATTTTGTAATCTCGTTTTCACCAGTTAGTTTGTTATCACCTGCACCTGTTTCTTATCATTTAGTGTTCATTGATTGTGTTATTTAAGGTCTGCCTTTTTGTTCATTCCCTGTCGGTCGTTGTTGTTTTATGTTGTTAGTTATATGTGGTTGGGTTAAATCTGCTCTATGGTGAACGTATCCCTGTTTATCTGGAAACCTATTGTTCTTGTATATTTGGACCTTCTCTGTGTTGGAAAATACCAGTAAAGATTCCTTTGAAGATCATTCCCTGTTGTCCTGGTCTCTTCCACCCAGCACCGCAACAGTTTGATAGAAGGTATTTTGAATAATGAATGTAAAATGTTTGTAACATATTGAAACATATTTCCTCTATAAATAATATGGTAAACATTACTTACAAAACAATGATGTGCACTTAAAGTTTAAAGCAAGAAACATTTAAATCTAACAATGTGAGATTTGTGATACTCATTGTATTTTTCTTTTCTAGTGTGATCTTATTCCTCAACACAAAATGGCTCCTGCTGTAAAGTAATAATTTTACTTTGACCTGTTACCTGTGGAGGAGGAGGAGCTTTCTATTAATTATTATTTGGGCTGTTTCTTACACTTACATAAACAGTTTTCTTAAACCAGTAACACTGTAAAGTTATGTTTACGATAGTGAGGGCATTAAAACTTTATGTAGCTTCATATAACAAAAAAACAATGGTTATTATTGTAATTCTTTCATCATTTACTTGTGCAAATCCAGACATTTCTTAAAAATATCTTTTTGTATTACACAGAAGAAAGAGTCACATACATGTTTTGAATGAAAAGAGGGTGAATAAACGATGACAGTTTTTTTATTTGGGGGGTGAACTATCTAAGATTTCGAGACTAAAGTCATTGTAATAATGTTTTATTTTTTTAAACGAAAATATAATTTATAAACAAAATTTTTGTTTTTAAGAGCCAAAAAATTTATGAAAAGAAGAAAATCTTTAGGACCCAGTAGGAGTTTTCAACGTTGTGATTTAGAGCTCCTTACTACAGTTCATGCAATATTCCTGCAGGTGTAGGTATGTTCATAACGAGACCGAAATGGTCCAGTAGAGGGCGGTATATATTCACACTGGAACTGAGATCAACAGAAGAAGAAGAGCTTTGCGTTTACGGTGTGGTGACAAATTTGTTCCCCCTAGGACCCCGCGTGATTAGACTGGCTGATTTCTCCCGCGTGACTCCTCTAACGGGTACTCTTTTAAGCGCCTGAATACAATTCCTATAAAATCACATTATGATTTATGTAGTTTAAACTGTGCTAAAATGACAGTTAATGTCTTTTTAACTAAATGATTCATACACTAGTATTTAACTGATGCTATGGGTAGTGAAATCAAACAAATCTCGTTCGTACTGTTTCCGTTAGCTTTGGTGGGTTATAGCATAGCATACGGCTACCTGGCTCGCTAGCTTAGCTTGTGCAAATTTGTTTCCCCCCGTAGGACCCCCAACGAAGGAGTTTGTCCCGATGCACGTCCGCCGAACCCTCCCGAGACCCTTACAACAAACTAAATACTGATAGTGTAGACTCAAATAAATGTGTAAATATATTTGTGTAATTTTTAGATGTGTTTGGAAGAAGATACGATGTGCTTTAACCCGCGACGCGCACGCAGGCGCTGTGATGGTGAACCCTTCGGGGTAGAAAAAAGAGGGGTGATCAATGAATTGAGCTGATTTACGTGATAAATGCCCATAAAATACATATATTCCAAGCCAAACACACACGTCTAGTGTATACAATGCATAATAAGTGTACACGTGACAAAGCTGCGCAGAGATCGTAGTAAATCTGCTTGAAAAATTTGTTTCCCCCTGTAGGACCCCAACATAGGAGTCCGTTGTGATGCCTATCCGAAATTGGTTGTAGCAAATTAATAGGATCAATTAGGTAGTAACAAAAATATACATTTACTGATTATACATTTACTGACTCCCTCTTTGGGTAGACCCCATTTTTTTAGCAAATAATATTTAGATATATATATATTAGACTTAACGTTTCTCTAGGGGAGGGGCTGTTTACGGAGGATCGCGAGGCGCTAGTTAACTTGTGCACATGCGCAGTAGCTGAAGTGATCTCGAAAAAGGTGTTTTTTTGCACAATTTAAGCTTAAGAAACAAAGGTTATGGTACAGTTAATGTCAGTTTTAATTGTTGGTCGGAACTATTTTGTTAAATTGCGATTTTATTATCGCGATTGTAGAAATATCCGCTTTCCCCTATTCAAGTAGATGGGACTTTTGTTTTGCTTGTCTTGAATGTTCAGAATGAACAGACGTCCGTAAATGGACTTTTGACTTGTAAAATGTCCCTCCACCAGAGAATGTGACGTAACTCATGTTTAGGGCCTGATTGGCTCTTTTTACTGGAAGGCGAGACTTCCTTCGCTAGAGCGGCTGTATTGAGTGTTGCACTTTTCCTCTTCATAACAGACACAGAAGACGCCCATTTAAGTGTATATCAAGTTAAGTTACGAGTGGAGTCACGGCTAAAACATTGATTAGAGGTAGATACTAAAACTTGTGATAAATGTCACATTAATTCAATTTTCTTTTCTTCAGTGGCTCTTGGTCAGCAGAAGGTTCCCGTCGAGTTTTCAGACTTCACATCACATACTGTGTATAGGGAAGAAAATCACACAAGAACTAAGAATTAAGAGTATTTTTTTTTCAACATTGAGCATTACATTATTTTTCTGGTGTATGTCCTCTCTTAGGAGACATATTGGGCCGTGCGCTACAGAATCTTCACGAATTATTACGGATGCCGTACGGCTGTGGAGGAACAAAACATTGCTGTTCTTTCTCCCAATATTTACATTTGACAGTATCTGGAGAACACAGAGCAGCTCACCTCAGACATCAGAGAGAGTTAGTTTTAGCACAGTGACGGTTCAGTCAGCTGGAGACCCTCACAACTTTGATGTGATTCAGGGAAACAAGTTACTGTATCAGGAGAAATAGCTGAAGAATGTTCCAGGCATATACAGCATTGAAGTGAAGGGCTTAACCTGTATGTCTGTGCAGGTCTGTCCAGCAAACTAATCAGAGTTTCACCTAAAGCAAATTTAATGAACACACTGTTTGTTTAACACACTGTCACACTGATTGTTTATTGTCTGTAAGGTTAATACTGTGCCTACATTGCATACATTTTCTCATGGAGTTGCATGAGAAATGCATGTTTTTTCCACAGCTAAAGAGTGCAGCACTTGTGCCTTGTGTTGAATCTAAAGAAGATCATGTCATCATGTATCTACAAGATACACTTTGAGATTGGTAGCTAGAAATACAGATTTTTTTATCATAACAATAATTAGCACAGACAGAAGAGGACAATGAAATTGGTTATGTATCACTAATAAACCTAAATTGAACATTCTGATGAAGTGTTATTGTTTTCTTTCTGGGTATTAAACAAGTACTTGCAGTAGAGAACTTCAAGCCAGCAGTGATAAAAGTCTATGATTACTACCAGACCATTAAGAAAATCACTTATTATTTATATTTTTTTAGACCAGTAATAGTCTTACCACACAGAAGGGACGGAGACAGCGGAATAACAGGAAGTGGAGTTTATTTCACAAACACAGATAACTGAAATACTTTAAACGTAAATTAACTAATACTGTCCTTAATAAACCGGAGATGAAGAACACTGGAGATCGCTGGAGCACAGGAGACTTGGAAACAACAGGGAGTAAACACACTGGAAACGCTGGGGTAAACAGGAGACGTAGATAGCTGAGAGAGAGTCCAAGGAATCGGGGAACACAGGTAAGTCCTTAGTTTCCAAAACGAGACTGGACGGTGAGTGCACGGGAGTGACTGTCTTTTATGCTTGGTGAGGTAATGATGTGCAGGTGTCCGTGATCAGTAGTCGGGAGAGGGTGAGCGTTGTGATTGGGTGAGAGGGGAGCCTGGCGTGTCCGTAACAAATAGACCATACCACACTATAAACAATTTTTACACATTTACATTATGCACTTTTGTCGAATCATGTTTTTAAAATCTTGTTTCCAGGAGCAGTCTGAAAAGGAATACTTTAAACGCTGTGCCTGAAGAGCATATATCAAACGACAGATGCTCACTATACAAGTCCATGTGCTTTTATTCCTACTTCCTGTTTAACCTCCTTTTCATTTGTTGAAGAATGTTATGCTTGCAGTTGTTAGCAGGTGAAATAGTACTACATCTTTAAAACATTTTTCTGGATACTCTGGTTTTCTCACAATACAAACGTCTCAGGTTTCGACTGTAACCTTTGTTCCCTAAGAGGGAACGAGACGCTGCGTCAGCGTTTGACGCTATGGGAACGCCTTTGCGTGACTGCGTCTGAAGCACGTGTGTAAAATTGCTGAATGGCTAGACTGAACGTCACAGGCGGGTGATGTCAGGACCAGGAAGCTATAAAGGACCTTGGGACGCATTACACATTCAGCGATAGTGCCGAAGCTGCTTCCAGGGATGCAGGGAGTATGGCAGGGAGACGCAGCATCTCGCTCCCTCTTAGGGAACAAAGGTTACAGTCGTCAACCTGAGACGTTCCCCTGTCAAGGGAACTCAACGCCAAGCGGCCAGCGCTTGACGCTATGGGAGCGAGATCCCAACGCCGCCGCGGCGCGAGCAAGTCCCTGGAAGTGTGTATCCGCAGAGCACCCACTATAGGAACTGACCCGGCGGTGAAAAACCCAGAACCTGGCCCTCAGGCCAGGACCTGTAGAGAGAGGGAGTAAAACGGCGAGATCTCCTGGCCGTTAATAATCCCAATAAGCCCCTCGGGGCGAAAGAGAAATGTACAGGACCTCGGACCAGACACACGGGGTCCTGACCCTCGAGCCAGGCCCCAAGAGAGAAGTAACAGCAAGACACCCCGGCTGTTATTCGGAAAGGACGGACCCCTCAGGGCCGCAATAATATGGAGCCTGGCGCAAGCCAGGTCCAGATCATAAAACGACAAACGGAGCGGCGAGGACCAGGCCGCATTACACACATCCTCGAGGCGGGCCCCTGACCTTAAGGCCTTAGAGGCCGCCATACCCCTGGTTGAGTGAGCTTTGACAGAAAGTGGAGACTGCTGTCCAGAAGCTTCATAAGCAAGTGAGATAGCCTCGACTATCCACCTGCTAAGAGTTGGTTTGGTCACCGGCAGCCCAGCGGCGGGAGAACCAAAACACACAAACAGCTGCTCAGACTTTCTTAAGGGAGCAGTTCTGTGAACGTAGGCGACACAGTAAATTAGCTTTTTTCTGGTCCGAATCCTTGAAGGGAGGAGGACAGAAGGCTTGTAGCGTAATGTGCCTCGGCACATTGGTGGGAACTTTAGGCACATATCCTACCCTCGGGTAGAGAAAGGCCTTAACCATGCCCGGTGCGAATGCCAGGCATGAAGGAGAAACTGAGAGAGATTGGAGAATGCCAACTCTCTTCAGAGAAGATACTGCCAACAAGAAAATTGTCTTGAGGGTCAGGAATTTGGCCAACACGGCCTCAATGGGTTCGAACGGGGCAACCGCTAACCCTTGAAGTACCACCGCCAGGTCCCAAGAGGGGATTCTGGCACGCAACACAGGCCTTAGTCTCCTAGTACCACGGAGGAAGCGTATGACCAGTGGGTCTCGACCCACGGACTGGCCGTTAACAAGGCTATGAAAGGCAGAGATAGCTGCCGCATAGACATTGATAGTCGAGGGCATGAGCCCTGAAGAAAAACGGTCTTGCAAGAACTCCAGCACCACGCTGATCGGGCAGTTAACTGGGTCTTGACGCCGACCTGAACATCAGGAAGAGAAGACTTCCCACTTTAAGGCGTATAGCTTCCTCGTGGAGGGAGCCCTGGATTGTAAAATGGTGTCTACGACCTCGGTTGAAAGACCTGTGCTGGTGAACCTGGCCCCCTCAGAGGCCAGACCCACAGTTTTCATATCTCTGGGCAAGGGTGACGAATGTTGCCCTGCGACTGAGACAAGAGATCTTCCCTGACAGGCAGCCTCACTGGGGTGCCGTCTAGGAGTGAAATCAGGTCCGAGAACCATACTCGGGCCGGCCATAACGGTGCGACCAGTAGGAGGCGAACCCCGACCTGGCGCACCCTTTCCAGGACTCCCGGGAGCAGAGCGATCGGGGGAAAAGCGTACAGGCGTAGCCTCGGCCACGGATGTACGAGAGCGTCCAGCCCCAGTGGGGCTGGAGGTGTTAGGGAGAATCATAGTGGACAGTGCGTAGTCTCTTGAGACGCGAACAGGTCCACTTCTGCTGGGAGAAAATTATCCCAGATCATTTGCACCACCTCGGGGTGAAGTCTCCATTCCCTCGGCCCCTGCCTCGACAGGGCGTCTGCTCCCGCATTCAACCATCCTGGGATGTACGCTGCTCTGACCGAGAGCAGCTTCCCTTGGGACCACATCAGAATCTGGTGTGCCAGTCTGTACAGAGGGCGCGACCGCAGACCTGCTTGGTGGTTGATGTATGCAACCACCGATGTGATGTCCGACAGGACCAAAACATGGTTGTTTCTGAGGCGAGGAAGGAACTGCCTCAACGCAAGCTGTACCGCCATCATCTCTAGGTAATTTATATGCCACTCGAGCTGGCGGCCCCTCCATAAACCTCTGGAGGAACGGTCTTCCATTACCGCTCCCCAGCCCGTAAGGGATGCGTCTGCCATTAGTGTTACACGATGACATGTTGACCCCAGTACTGGGCCCTGGGAGAGAAACCCAGGTTTCTTCCACACCACCAGTGCCCTCAGACACTTGTGAGTGACTCGAATGGTGCGGTTCCCCCTCGGGGAAAACCCTCTCGATTTCAGCCACCACTGCAGAGGTCTCATGTACGGCAGGCCCAGATGTATTACGCTGGGTGCCGCTGCCATGAGACCCAGAACCCGTTGGAACTGCCTGACAGTGACCTGTTGGTGAAGCTGGAACCCTTTCCACGGCTGTCTGAATGGAAAGTACGCGCTCTGCACGCTGACATGACCCTCAAGTACCATTCTACGCCTAGATAGGTTATTCTCTGAACCGGAGAAAGTGAACTCTACTTGGCGTTCAGCCGCAACCCCAAAACACTCATGTAAAGCGCAGAACAACATCTCGATGTTGAACCGCTAAACTTTCCGACTCGGCCAGAATGAGCCAGTCGTCTATATAGTTCAAAAAACGAACACCCTGGAGACGCAGAGGTGCCAGGGCCGTATCTACACACTTCGTAAAGGTGCGGGGTGACAGAACAAGACCGAAGGGAAGAACCCGCCATTGGTACGCTGCGCCCCCGAAAGCGGACCTCAGGAACTTCCTGTGGATGGAGACATGGAAGTATGCGTCCTACATGTCTACTGTGACCAACCAGTCCGTGGATCTGATTCAAGTCATGATCTGTCAGAGATCTAGAATAAGGCGCAAGCCTCCATCCTTCTTGGGAACTCAGCAGTGACTGCTGTAAACCCCAGCCTGTCTTCTGGAGGAGGGAATTAACTCTATAGCCCCCTTTTGCCAGAAGTGTAAGCACTTCGCGTTCCCAGACCAGAGCTTGACCTAGGCCCACCTCGGTGGGTGACATCACCGTGAACACGGGCGGGCTCCGGCCGAACTGTCCCATGCAACGGTGAAATATGCGTGGCAGACATTAACGTACTGCCAAGTAATTCACTAGAGGAACCGGCCGCTTGAGGCCGGTGTCTGGTCTTTATGCATTGCAGTAACTCAAGGTCCTGTGCTGTACAGGCAGGATAAACCTCGAGAGGGTGCGAAACTTTGCGCACCGTGTCATACCCAGATGCCGCTGCGCCCCGGAGCAGAGCGCGGGGACAGATCAGAGCAACTACTAAGGGGTACAGGGAAGAGCTGGGCGCCGTGTGTTGAGACGCTTATCAACCCATCCCATGGGGCTTAGCGAGAGCATCCTGACTCCGCAGCAATCAGGTACCTCGCTTCTTCGCACTCCCAGATCAGAGCTTGACCTGACACGAGACCCCACACTCTCCATGTCTTCCTCCTCAGACTAAGACCGCAGAAAAACGCGGGCACCCGCCCTGGGCAGAAAGAACCGCAGCGCGGGCTTCCTGACCGGGAGCGAGAGCGGACGATGCAGAGCGGGATGGAGAGAGAGCAGAGCCCCTCTCCAGACCATGTACAAAGCCCATCTGCGATCCCCACAACGGAGAAACGATTGGCTGGTTATGCTTATCTACGCATGCCAGCCGGGAGAGAAGTGTGTGCGTGGGAAAACTTTCACAGTGCACACAGTCGGCATTTTCGAGCGCCGGCCGGGCACAGGACTCATTATATTATTTGTTTGTGAGAAACTCTCGGCTGGTTATGTTTATCTGCACAAGCCAGCCAAGAGCGGAGAGTACGGAGGGGAAGGGCTTCACAATGCTCGCAGTCGGCGTTTTCGAGTGCCGACCGGGCATGTTCAACCTAAACATACAACACAGAACTCATGTGAGTCCCCGCTCGTTATGAAGCGAGCACAAGGAGGAACACATTTTCTGAATTAAAGGCATTTTCGAGTGCCACTAACCATTCAAGCGAAACACACACACGCGCAGCTGAAGGCACAAAAGCTGAATGTGTGTGCGTCCCAAGGTCCTTTTATAGCTTCCTGGTCCTGACGTCACCCGCCTGTGACGTTCAGTCTAGCCATTCGGCAATTTTACACAAGTGCTTCAGACGCAGTCATGCAAAGGCGTTCCCATAGCGTCAAACACTGACGCAACGTTGAGTTCCCTTGACAGGGAACACATACATATTAAAGGAACATAAATTACCAACATCACAAACACTGCAATTACTATGGTGTGTGAATGTGTGCGTCTATCTGTTTGTCTGTAAGTGACTCTAGGCCTCCGTCAACCCTGCAGAGGACAAGTGTATGGTAAGAATAAATGGATTACATATTGCAAATTAAATAAATAAGTAAATATCATAATTGACTTTCTACTTTTGGTATGTTTTATATAAAAACAATTTTATTATCCTCAAATGTTCCATACACAAAGCCATACTAGAGAGTTTTAGAAATATCCAGCTGCTAGAGGAAAGCATTGAACAAACTAATAGCTCATGATGTGAGACATCTCTAATTTGACAAAGCTGTTAACAAAGCAGTGAACAGCAGTGATTTTTACATTTTATCAGCATTTTATTGCACTGCTTGAATCAAAAATATGCCACGTTCTTGTATTGCGATTATAATAATAGTCAATAATAGACAATAATTTGCATTATGTTTAACTTAAATTATGTTCTCATCTGTATCTAGACTTTTGTATTGTAAGGCTTCTGTGTTCTCCAGAGAGACACCAACAAGCCGAATCATAAGAAGAGCCTGCAGGAGGCACGGAGGAAAGGAAAAATGGATCGGAGTAAAGCAGAGGAGGAGATGAGCAATCAGCTCCAAAACCTGGTATATTCTTCATCATCGTTATCGCTGTTTTAGTACAGGAAAAATGGACAGGACAAGTAACACATTAGAATAATATAAAACACAAGAAATTTTACTTTGCATCAAGAAAGTTCACCGTCCTTTGTGATATTTTCGTATGAAAATATCACAATATTTGATATTCGTATTGTGATGTTATTATTATGACACTTGAATTTTGAGTTTCCAGTAATCTAGTGTAAGATGAAAAAAATCACGTCTTTGTAGTGATTCTCACACGGGGCACCAGTTATGTAGTGATCTTCACACGGGGCACCAATTAATAGTACACCTCACACAGGACACTAGATGTGTTAGTGAAACATGATCCCACGTCACTTCAAGTGTGTGTGTGTGTGTGTGTGTGTGTGTGCGTGCATGCGTGCGTGTGTGTGTCAGGTGACCTCTCCCTCCTTTTAACTCGGGGCAGGTTCCACCTCAGCATTTGTTGGAATAAATCCAACATAAATCATAAATAATATGATAAGAAAAATTATGTAAAGTGGAGGGAGTAAATCACCTGGGGTATCTGAAGGATTTCGTGATATTCGTGCTAACTTGTAGAGCTTTTTAATGTATTATCAACACAAGGAAGACACAATTGTAATAAAAGAGGATTTGTTTACAAAAGATATACAAGATTAACTAACACACTACTAAATGATACTAAAGAGCTAAAGGATAGTAAGGTTGAGTGTAAAGAATTAAAAGAATGCAGGTAACTAAGGTATAAACTGAAATGAACTGAAAGAGTACACTAATGCCAAGGTCTCTGGAAAGAGGTTTGATAAGTGATATTTACGTTCACGTGAGCAGTCCGATGGGGCGACGTCTTCCACTGGTGAGGCTGGGCCTTGTTGCAGTGGAGAAGGAGTCTGAATCCGTTCAACAGCCTTGGACACGAAGCGCTGTGGGATGCTGGAGCACCGAAAGGGTCCTGGCGATCTGGAACACGCAGATGAGGCCCTGAAGCTGGTGCGGAAGGTCCTTGACGATCTGGAACACGCAGATGAAGGTACTGTTGGACTTTAAATCCTTTTAGTCCTGCATGTTCAAAATCTCACTGGAGACGAATAGTTAAAATATATTGAAATTTATTCATCAGATATGAAAGGATAACAGTACTGGGTTGTCTGGCTATAATGGATAAATCCAACCAACAACAACCCCGGAACAGAGTCACATACATATTTATACAGTTTGTATTCTTGTCCTCGTGATCTTGACTCCTCTTCTGTTATTGGGTATGGCTCTTGGGTTTCATCCAATCAGCTCATGACTCTCGTCTCTTCTGACTCCATCTCCTGAAAAATAACATGTCTTGCACAAACACCTTTCCACTGTTACAGTAATTTTCCACTGGCCGTTGTTCCCCCCTCCTCACATTCTTTATCACATAGAGATAAAACAGAAGTTTTGTTTGACCTTGAGGCTCTGTGTCTGTACACTTCTCACACTTTCCCATTCTGCCTCTCAGTACTTTTCCACTTAGCAAGCACATTTATAATGGCACACAGCTCATTGTTTTAATCACTCATTAATAATGTATTAAAAGGAAATTAACTTCTAAACGATAAATCACAGTTAATAATATTAACATATACATGTTAATAATTTGATTAATAAGAAAAGTCACACAGTAAAACTCATATCCCACAATTCCCTCTCTTGACCTCGAAAGAGGTCACACATCCATATCATCCTCCTCTCTCATTGGGTCATCAGACAACAGTGGCATATTATAAGGGGGAGGAGATTCTTTCTTCTCAATTGCTGTTACAATCAATCTGTTGCATAGAGATCTCATACATGGTATACAACAACCTCCACAGGTTACTAATATGGCAATAAAAGTGGCAATTGACAACATCATAGACACAATCATAGTTTTCCATTTTCCCAAATTCTTAGTCAACCAATCATCTAGAGGGTTGTGCACTCCTGATTGATCTTGCATAGTTTTGGACATTTCCTCTAACATGTTCAGTGCTCTGGTTACAGATCCGTCTGGGGCTGTGTTATTGGGAATAAAAGTACAGCAGGAATCACCAAACATAGAACAAACCCCGCCCTTTTATGTCTTATTAACCCTCTCTTGGATCTTACATGTACCACAAAAGTAGCATTCTTCTCCTCTCCCTTATGGGATTCTTCCACTATGGTTGCTATGCCCACTACTATTAGAGCTATCACTCCTATTACCCCCAAAAGTTTCCAGTTACCCCAAAGTTGCATCTTTATAGTATGTTTTTTTTTTTTTTATATTGTTTTCAGTTTAAAATGAGCTAAAATCCCCTATATATTGGGTACAAGCAAAATGTATAAAAACTCTTATATGGGTATAAAACTCAGCCACAAAAAGACCATTGATTGTATCAAAAAACACGAATTTCAAAAATACACTCTTATCAAAAGGAAAAAGAAAATACAAAATCAAAACATTGTATAAAAGGTAGAAAATCCCTGAAAGTAAAAGATTAAGTCCTCCTGTGTCCCACAGGTCCCTGTGGAGAAGGTTATGTTAATGAACTTTATTACAGAGAATAAATTGTTACTGTTATGTCCACGTCCGTGAACACTTCTCTTAAGATCTGTTGTACTCTTTCAAAATCTAGTTTATCTAGACCGCACCCCAGCCGGGGTACTGAAACACTCTTAATGTTGTTTTCCACACACCAGTCTCTCATGCACCTCAGGCTTTCTGTGAAACAAACATAGGTTGGTAAGGCATTACAGTGTTCTTTAGTTAACAAGTGAAAAATTATTCTGCCGTCTTCTTCTTTTGTCACTGCACAGTCACCTGGTGATTTATTTTGTACTATTACTTTGTCAGTACCGTACTTTTGCTTGAACTGTTTTGCTATACCTGCACCATAGGCACAGTCAGCACTTACACAATGGGCCAAAGGTTCTGTGTGTGGGCTTGTGAACAGGTCACCTGTCTTGTGCTTTGAAGTTGTTGTTGTTTTTCTGGCTCCGTCTCTGTGACCTCCTCCCTCTCTTGGACCTGAGACTCTCTCAGGGACAAACCTGTTTCAGCCAGATACCTAGATGGGGGATCACAAGCTACACAAGATGTTAAGTGAAACCAGGTATCTCCTTTCCCTTGGAGTTGAACACAGTGGGAGTTCCTTGCAATCACTCTGTGCGGTTTGGACTAGCGTGGTTCGTTCCACTTTCTCCTGAACACCTTTACTCTCACCCAGTCTGCTCCACCTACTAACACTCCTTCTGGGTTTATGCTCCCCTCCTGAACTGGTAACACCTGCTGGGAAAAGGTTTTAAGCAGAGCAGTTAGTTTGTCAAAATATACAGTGTGTGACAGTGGTTGGACGCAGTCCTGCGTCAGCTGCAGTGTCGGACCTGGAAACTGGCGACCTGTAAGCAATTCAAAAGGTGTGAAGCCCGTAACCCTGTTAACAGAAGAACGAATATACATCAATGCCAGTGGTATGGCTGAAAGCCAATTCAATTTGGTCTGTGCACAGATTTTAGCCAATTTCATTTTGATGGTGAGATTGAAGCGTTCAACTTTCCCCTGGCTTTGTGGGGGGTATACTGCACCATACACATGTTTGAGGCCTAAGGCCTGTTCTACCATTTTCAGGTGTTCATTCTTCAAATGGCTACCAATGTCAACTTGCAAGGTTCCCTAGTTACATATTCTCCATCTACCCATTCAACAACAGCATACGCAGCTCTCAGGCTACCGTCATCCGCTCTGAAACAACAGCCATCAGTGAAAAGTGTCACAACATCTCCAGTATCAGGGAGTGGGATGGCGGAAAGATCTGCTCTTACTTTTCACGCTTGTTCCGTCAGTGGTGCACAGTTATGGGGTTCACCACTTGACATGAGATCAGCCATGTTAATGCCCTCGTGTGTGTAAGTAATGTTTGGGCTGGACAAGATCTTAGCAATGCGCTGTTGACGCAATGGGGAAAATGTGAAACACTCAGAGTTAACGAATGACATGATAGAATGCGTGGTGAGGATAGTCAGTGGATGTCCCATAACTATGTGTGAGGTCTTATGGACAAGTTTTGCCAATCCAGCAGCAAATCTGGAGCATTGTGGGTGTCTTTGCTCAATAGTGTCAAGTAAAACACTACAGTACATCAACACTTTTCTAGTTCCCTGCAACTTTTGGAACAACACTCCATTAGCATTTGTACCTGACTCAGAAGCATCCAGAAAAAATGGTAAACTGTAATTAGCGCAATTCAAGTGGGCTGCATGGGCCAACTGTGTCTTAAGATCTATGAACGTCCGTTCAGCTTCTTGTGTCCATTTCAACTCTGCTCTCAAATTTTTCATGCCCTGTTCTTTTATCAACTCTCTGAGTGGTGTAGTGAGTGCCACATACATTGGAATGTAATGTCTGCTAAATCCTGTTAAGCCTAGAAATGAAAGCATGTCTTTTACAGTCTTGGGCTTGGGATGGCTCAAAATGCTTTCTCTTTGTGTGCTCGTTAACGTAGACCCCTGTGCAGTGATCAGTCTGCCCAAGAATGTTACACTTGGTCTGCAAGCCTGCAGTTTTGTCTTGCTTACCTTAAACCCAGACTCATGCAGAGTTGAAAGCACCAGTCTGGTTGCTTCCAAGCATGCCTTTTCAGTAGTGGCAGCCAACATGATCAGTACACAGGAGTCAGGTAACTCGCAGCCTTGTAACTGTTGTTTTAATACCTGATTGAAGATGCCTGGTGATAAAATGAAGCCCTGTGGTAGAATATTGACGACCTCTGTAGGTGAAGGCTAAGCACGGCTTACACTCCTCAGCTATTGGGATACAGAAAAAAGCATTAGCCAAATCAATACATGTAAACCATTTGTGTTCAGGTGTCAGTGTCGATAGAGCAATGTATGGGTTTGGTACCGGCATGGTTTGTGTACACACCAAAGCATTGATAGCACGCAGATCATGTACCATTCTGTATTTGTTAGTGCCTGGTTTTGGAACTGGGAAAATCGGGGTGTTCCAGTCGGACTGATAGGGGGTAAGGACCCCTTTCTCTAACAGTCCTTCAACAGTACTGGCCACACCTTCTTCAGCTTCTGGTCTGTTGCGGTACTGAGGGACCCAAACAGTTTTGGTGGAACTTAACTGGAATGTTACAGGTGTGATATTACAGAAACCTACGTCCGTGGGTCCTTGGGACCACAAAGTATTGGGCAATGTGTTTAACATTTCTTCAGTACCCTCAACATCAGTGTGTTCTCTACCATGTGTGCGTGAAATTTGTTTGTGTGTGAGGATACCTGTGTCTTCAGTGTCACCCATAACCCAGTATGCACTATGTGTGTGTGAGAATAAAATGTCTTCTCGTTCAGTGGGTGTCCAGTCAGTGGCTTGCAAAAGTGTCTTGGTCATCTTCCCTAGCTCCCTAGCCTCATGTCCTGGGTGTAATGCTAAGCTAATGTGTGGGGCAGCTGTGTCTGCCATCTCATACCATTCCATTTGAGTATCAGTTAGTGCTATTGGGGCGGTCACTCCTTCCTTTCCTATCAACAAACCAGTTTCCCGTAATACCCATTTGCTACCTTCGATTTTGGTGAAACAAATCTTGGTAAAGTGTAGTGTCATTTCTGTCGTAGAACAATGTGCAGTGTAGGGGATCTTCAGGTGGGAGAAAAATATCTACATGTGTGATCCATTCTCGGTGTTCGTTGTATTTGGCCATCACACTATTGGTGGCTACACTGTGATCTAATTCTACCCAATATATGTCAGCATCCTCAACCTCCCCACATGTGGTTAGCATCCATTGGTTACCTGCAGTGTGACCTGAAAGTGAACAGTTAGTCTGTGTTCCGTCTGGTAATGTAACTATCACCCCCTCCTGTGAACAGAGTATGCTAGCTCCCAATTTAATCAATAAATCTCTCCCTAATAAAGGTACTGGAGCATTAGAGGAATACAGAAATGAGTGTGACAACACCTGGTGTGCAACTCTTACCCTCAATGGTTTTGTCATAGGCCATTTTTCTACCCTGCCAGAGAACCCCATTACTCCCACTGTTTGAGCACTTAAATCATTTGTGTCAACCATGCCCTCTGTCACAGTGGAGTATGTGGCCCCAGTATCCACCAGGGCCTTCACTGGCCTATCTTTGACCACCATATCCATGAGAGGTTCAGCCCTTCCTCCCATGGTAGTTCTCTGCGGGCCCCTTCAACATTCCTCCGCCCCACCCTCCGGGCCCCATGTTGGGTGCATGGGCACCTGTAGATTGGAGGGTGGCGGGAGGCGTTGCCCCGGGTTTTGTGGGGTATGTGGTCCCCTGCCACGACCACCGGTGCCACCTCCTCGGGGACCCCATCCCCCCGCAGGTGGACCGTTGTGTTCGCCTATTTCTCTTGGTGGATAGGGGCAATCTCGTGCCCAGTGACCTGGATTGCCACACCCATAACACCGCATCCTGTTCTGCTCCCCTCTCCCTAATCCCCCTCTATAATTTCTATTCCCTCTCCAAGGTGTGTTTTGTCTTGGGTATGTGTAGGGTCCCCATTGCCTGGGTGTGTACGGTCTCTGTGGTGGGGGTTGGAAATACTGTTGTTGCTGTGGTGCACCATATGGTTCCCTATTGGGCTTATGTTGTAGCATTTGTTTTACCTTCTTTGTTGTCCCTTCAGTTTTGGCTTTATCTAGTTGTAATTTTAGCAATTGTGATTTTACCTTTTCAAGTTCTTCGTCTTCCTTTGTAGCCTTTTCTACTGCTTTGTCTGTGTGGTGCACTAAGTGTCTTTCCCATACCTCATTACTCGCTATTGGGATGTCAGGATTATTTTCCATAATCTGTTTTACTCCACTAGGAGCACCTGTCATTACTGCGGCTCTAAAAATTTCTCTAGTTATAGGGTTGGTTAAACTGTTTTCCTCCACCATTTGTTCCCACTCAGTACAACAACGAAAGTAATAAGCTGCACCGGTCTCACCTGGTTTGATGCGAAATTTGATGTTTTGGTATGTGGTGGGGGGAAGTGGATACATTTGTTTTAAGGCTTTGCCTATTGCTGTACTCACCCGTGTGAATGGAACCTCGTGTGGTGTAAATTCAATGCCTGCATTTTTCTCTAGGTCTTGCATTTGTGAAGCAGTCAGTGTTTGTCCCAACAGACATCTTAAATCACCTAATGCCAAAATCGTGCCATGACTAAGTAGGGTTAATTTACTGAGCCATCTGCTGCCTCCTGACGTAAGTGGTGGCAATTTGGTTGCTATTGCAGTCATATCACTATGTGACCAGGGCTGATATTGTGGTTGTTTACCAGCTTTAAGTAATAGTGGCTTGCAGTTGGGGCTCATGTGTCTGATGTGTAGGAAAATCGCTTTTGGGTGAAGGTGTTCTCTCTCGGTTTTGTGTAGTACCTGCTTCCTCATCATCACTTATGCTTTCTCTACTCTTTGTTTGTTTCTTTTTGCTTCTGGTCCTATCTGCAATGGGTCTTGCACCTCCTAATGTCATTTCACCTGTAATGCATACCTGGTATGGTTTAACTACTTTTTCATCACTTCTGTAACTCCCACTAGCCTTACTTATGCTTCTTAGTTCCAGATCACCGTTCTCTTCTTCCTGTTCTTCTCTTTCATCATCACTACCACACTGAGACACAGATACATTTGTTCTGATTCGTGGAATGTTTTCAGCTATTGCTTTACCAAGCCCTTCACTCACCATCTCTCTTAACTCTTGCATTTCTTCTCGCGTTTTCTTTATCTGATCTGTCACTGCATCCATATCTATATCAAGTTCACCTCTAGTGATTCCCAATACAACTTGCTGCTGTGAATGTTGAGGTGTGTGTGTGGTGTGTCTGTGTTCGTCATACGGAGGGGGCTGAGTCAGATTTGGGTATAATGTAGTGGGGCTGGACTTATCAAGGGGAGGAGCAGATGGGGTAGCCCTAGAGCTTCCTGCTTCAACTTCCTTTCTCTTCTTAACCTCCGTGCCACACACTTCCTCTTTCTTTCCCTTATTTGATGTTTTAGCTGTACTGAGTGCTGTCGCTGTCAGCGCTACTCTGGTCCACACTCGTAATTTCTTTGACAATTCTTCTTCTTTCACTCTATGTTTTTTTAACATTAAACCATTTCACTTTGTCTTTCCCTTCTCTATGTCTAAGCAACTTACAGTGTGCTTTCTTCTCCATTTCTCTCACTTTTGGTGCTACTAAAACTTTAACTTTCTCGGTCTCAGTCCAATTGAAATCATCACACATTTCTATCCAACATTTGTCTATCTCCTTTTTTCTCTGTTTTTGATCTCCTGGTTCAGCCTGTGCTAACAACATATCCGTAATATGTCCCCATTGTACCTTTACAGGTGGACATCCATACTCTTCACATTCTTTCTGAAACTCAGCCATCTTTACACACACAGATGTCTTCAATTTTCTACTAACTCAATTTTCACAGTATATAACTTTTCACAGCATGTAACTCTCACAATCAATTCTCAACACAAATACTCAGCAAACACATACACATATCACAGTTTAAGCATTTCACAATGACGTTTCACAGTCAAATAGACACTTGCATTTTCAGATCGTTTTCACAGAAAACTTATACAACACATTTGCGCCCTCAATAGAATTTACGGTCTTTTTCAACCGAGGGACTTTAAACCAACAGAATTTACGGTCTTTTTCAACCGAGGGACTCGAACCCAACACTTAATAAAATTTACGGTCTTTTTCAACCGAGGGACTTTAACCCAACAGAATTTACGGTCTTTTTCAACCGAGGGACTCGAACCCAACCTTTGTGTTGAACCTGAATCCGTCTCGATTTCCTTCCACCGAAGGTGACTAAATCAGGCAAAAATGCCTTCTCTCCTCTCCGTCGGAGGTCACCAATTGTTGGACTTTAAATCCTTTTAGTCCTGCATGTTCAAAATCTCACTGGAGACGAATAGTTAAAATATATTGAAATTTATTCATCAGATATGAAAGGATAACAGTACTGGGTTGTCTGGCTATAACGTGATAAATCCAACCAACAACAACCCCGGAACAGAGTCACATACATATTTATACAGTTTGTATTCTTGTCCTCGTGATCTTGACTCCTCTTCTGTTATTGGGTATGGCTCTTGGGTTTCATCCAATCAGCTCATGACTCTCGTCTCTTCTGACTCCATCTCCTGAAAAATAACATGTCTTGCACAAACACCTTTCCACTGTTACAGTAATTTTCCACTGGCCGTTGTTCCCCCTCCTCACACATTCTTTATCACATAGAGATAAAACAGAAGTTTTGTTTGACCTTGAGGCTCTGTGTCTGTACACTTCTCACATTTTCCCATTCTGCCTCTCAGTACTTTTCCACTTAGCAAGCACATTTATAATGGCACACAGCTCATTGTTTTAATCACTCATTAATAATGTATTAAAAGGAAATTAACTTCTAAATGATAAATCACAGTTAATAATATTAACATATACATGTTAATAATTTGATTAATAAGAAAAGTCACACAGTAAAACTCATATCCCACAGTACCTGGAAGTAAGGTTGCTCTCCTGGGCTTAACCTTGTTGCAGACGTTTGTGATTGCCTTTCTGGACAGCAGGCTCTAAACGTGGTTTCTCTATTTCAGTCCTTGCTGCAGGCCTGATAGCACTCAGGCGCCACGCCGGATTTCCGGCGTACAGACGTGTCTGTGAAAAAAAAAATGTTCGCGTGATCTGGCAATTCCCAAGATCTGAGAGGCGCTTTCACTAAACCACACCAGTAAGCCTACTTCAGCCAATCGGTAATAGGGTAGGGGCTGGTCTTGGGTTTTGGCCAATCAGATTGATTCAGCAGTCACTCCACGTGCGATTTTGTTTTGTTTCCCCATACACTACGACAGTGTTTCCCACGCTGGCAGCGTGAAACGTAGCCAAAGTTGTAGTGATAGGAAATTCGGATCATTTTACTGACTCGGACCTTTGAGTCTCGTTCAGCAAAATGAACGAATCTTTTTTCGAGTCATTTCGAGTCAAAATATAATTAAAATGTTACGTGCTACTTCCCTAACACATCTACTACTTATGCAAACGTTGATCACACTACAAACAACACAAACTATAATGCTATAAGAAACAGAAAAGATTCATTCATCATTTACCTGGCTCACCTCTTATCTGACAAGTCTTCGGGTTTGAGTCGTTCGTTCATCACGTGACAGCCCCATAAGCTAAACCAATGCAGTCAGAGCCGGAAAGAGAATTGATTAGTTCATCTCCCGAGTCTTCGGGTTTGAGTCGTTCGTTCTTTTGTCACGTGATGTGACGGCTATTGAGCAGAGAAATTAGTTAATTTACCACCTTCCTTACAAAAGGGTGCATAGTCATTATTATTATTATTATTATTTACTCGTACAGTTATGTGATGCATTTCTGGTCTCAAATTATTGCTTTTAATTTCTGTCACGATGGTTCTTTTCCATAATACTGAATGTAGTAATAAAGATAATAAAGAGTTGGTTATGCTTTAATTTAATTTTCTATTTAACTCTATATATTATATAGAGTCTAATCTATAATTTATTATATAGTTATATTATATGTTTATTGATAGACAAAGACAGTGAAAGGACAAATCAATCAATATTTTATTTATAACAGGATTTTATTTATTTATAAAATAACACAGATCCTCAAGAAACAGTAACAAATACATAGTGACAGAAATGAACAGACCATTTTTATTTCTAGGAAAATGCTTATTACACATATTTGTATAATTCTATGATAATTCTTAAATATGATCCAACATACAAAAAATACAGTGTTACTTTATAGTATTTTACTGATCCGGCAAGTGGTCACGCGACAAAAGAACGAACGACTCAAACCCGAGACTCGAGATGAACTAATCAATTCTCTTTCCGCTCTGACTGCATTGGTTTAGCCTATGGGCTGTCACGTGATGAACGAACGACTCAAACCCAAGACTCTATAGGATGTTATGATGCGCGACTGAACGAATCACTCCCGAGACTCTACTCGCTCTTCCCGAAAGTTCACATTAAAGATTCGCTCAAAATGAACGAATCGCTCAAGAACGACCCATCACTACAAAGTCGTATTAGCGTCCAAATCGCGCAGACTACCATACTATATAGTAGGCGAAAAATCAGTACGCTGGCGAGTAGTATGTCCGAATTCATAGTATTCAAAAACAGTAGGCTAAAAGTGCCCGGATGGTCTACTACTTCGCTAGATTTTGAAGTGTTCATTCGATGGACACTTTTCTATCCCATGAGCCCCGGAGCTGAGTCAGCCAGCAGAGAAGAAGACGGAGGCTGCGTTATTTTAGAAAATGGCGGAAAGCCGCTATTTTAAGTTCTAGTACCTCAGGAAAAACGTTGTGCTTGTGCTTTTGGTGCGCGCGGTGGTTTAACATCGTCCAAATAACTCGTTTATTAAACTTTTAAACAACGTAAATCGATGGGATATGTTTGTAAATTGGCTGTAAAATATGTTTAATTTTGAAGCAATTTAGCGTGCTTATGGAAAACGCCGGTGAAAACGGCAAGATTGTTGGAAAACATCGCAGTTATCAGCGCAGTGTGGCGGGCTCTTTAAATGTTCAGGCTGCTCTGAGGAATGTATGTCACGTGATGCATAAAATGGCAGACGTAGTACGTCCGAATTTCATTCATACTTCCCGCATTCATACTATATAGAACGTACTGGTTTGACGGTTGATAAGTAGGCTCTACTTGTAATTCAGTACGTACTGTCACAGTACGCGATTTCGGACGCAGCCGTGGAGTGCAACTTTATGAAGCCAGGGGAAGACACCAAACTTGTCGATAAAGGCATAAAGAATAAATGGCGCTGGTCTTGGATAGAGGAGGTGCGTAGAGACGAAAAGCCCTTTGGAAGCTGGTGTCAAAAACTCCGGCAACCAGGAGCATGTTTCTGCACTTTGTGCGCAAGGAAAATATTATATGGAACTAGCGGGAAAAAAGTGCTGCCACGGCATGAGTTAGACCCTAGTCATCAAGCAGCTGTCCGAGCAATTCAACACACCTCACGCTTGCCGGGGGCAATAGCCACAGCAGATATCCGACCCTCAATTACCGATCGCGTGGCTGATTTAAAAATTCGCTTGTGCTCCTTCATTGCCGAGTTTGATCTGTCGTTTACAATCGCTCATCCACTCGTCACTTTGTGTCAGAAATTAGCGGAGGATAAACTCGCCCTTACGCATCATTCTGTCTCAAGGCAGCATGCGGGCTATCTGATTACACACGGCATCTCGCCAGAATTTAAAAGAAATCTGTCCGACAAGCTTAAGAATAACATGTTTTCACTTTCACTTAAAAGGTGTTGAACTGTAAATGAGTCGTTATATATTGCGTAGTTAGTACAAAAAGTGAAAAAGTGTTATTTGTTGCGTTTATTTATTTATTCTAAAATACATTAATACTTTGTAATATAGTGGAATTTATTTTATTTAAAAATATCCTAAATGATAAAATATATAGTTGTAATTTAAATTCTATTATATTTTACACCTGCAGATATGATGAAAATGCAATAACCATTTATTTTGCACAAACAAGTCAGTTCTCAAATGTGCGTAAGAGTGCTCTTGAGTGTTGGTAGATTCTGTTCTTACCAAAGAACAAGAATACATTGGTGAATACCATAATCTTCGTAAAAACTGCAAGTGGGTTTTAAGAACAAATTTCTTAATAAGAACGGTTGGTGAATGAGGCCCATTGTCCTTACTCCTGTAGATGAAAGTGATCTGCTGCCACCTAGTGGTTCATTTTGTGCGATCAGGATAAATTCGTCAGTATATTCTCTATTTACAAGCAAAGTATATTTGGACAAGTTTCGCCCGATCATTCCCCAGCTTGCCCCGTTAAAAAAACTTAAAAGACGTCTAAAGACGTCTTTGGCAGTGAATGGTTGTATTTTAATAAACATCTTTAGACAGCCAATGAGTTACAGGACTAGAAATTCGTATAGGAATATATCAAAAAGTTATCTCTTCTGTTGAGCAGTATGAGTAGTATTTTTAATAAAACCACCCTATTAATATTTAGCTTGAGCAAAATGTAGTTGTATTATTATTTAGTTATATACTTTCTTGGTATGGCTGTAGTATCTGTAGTCTCAGTATGCTATACAAGCAATATGTATGCAGGTAAAAGTGACTAGTTAAAAGCAGGGATGGATTAATGAACAGGCCCAGGGTCCCAGGAGCTCTGGTGCTCTACACAAAGATGCTACTGTAATATAGGCTTGTATTGGGTTTGTTCATCTCATGTCTGAATGATGTCCATTTATATCCACAAAAGTCACCAGAATCTATCATTTAAGGGACTATTTATCAAAATGTTCTCCCAGGGATCCCGCTTGCCAATTATGTTGATCAGGGCATATATCTTGGCTTAGGGGCCCGCTTACCTCCCAGGGAAAAAAGTTCAGGCTCAGGATTTTTTTCTACTATCACCCCTGCCTTGCGGGGAGACTCAGAACGGGTGATCTGTTATGCTTCCTAGCACAACAGCCAGAAAACTCAGAACGGGTGATCTGTTATGCTTCCTAGCACACAGGCTGGAAACTCAGAACGGTTGATCTGTTATGCTTCCTAGCATGACAGGCTGGAAACCCAGAACGGGTGATCCGTTATGCTTCCTAGCACAACAGCCAGAAAGCTCAGAATGGGTGATCTGTTATGCTTCCTAACACAACAGCCAGAAAATTCAGAACAAAGAATTTGTGTTGAAAGGGTACTTTTATCCCCTTTCAGATAAGGAGGAGATTGCATTTTGCCGCTTGTCCCTTGCAGGGCTGTGATTGGCTGATGTCAGAGAGGGCTCACTCATCCTTTTGCCTCAGTAGTGAATGTATTTTCATAGAGTAAAGCACAGCAATAAAACTGTGTCTTCGCTGTTTTACCTATGCAATTCTCACTTCCCACACCACTTTCAAAATACCTTTGGCTTTGTTCTGAATACAAAGAGTATAAACATGACAATGTTAAATGTTCCTCTCCTGGGATCGCCACCTTACCGTGGTGGAGGGGTTTGAGTGCCTGAATGATCCTAGGAGCTACGTTGTCGGGGGCTATATGCCCCTGGTAGGGTCTCCCAAGGCAAACAGGTCCTAGGTGACAAGCCAGACAAAGAGCGGTCCACCATACCCCTTATGAGAAAAAACAACAATAAAGTCGTGACGTCAGCCTGGTATGGCGCAGCCGGGCCTCACCCTGGAGCCAGGCCCGGGTTAGGGGCAGAGTGCGAGCCGCCTGGTGGCTGGGTCTTACCCCACGAGGGCCCGGCCGGGCCTAGCCCGGCGGAGCCACGGGGCTGACCTCCCGCGGGCCCACCACCTGCAGGAGGGACCGTGGGGCCGGTGCATTGTGGTTTGGGTGGCGGTCGAAGGCGGGGACCTCGGCAACCCAATCCTCAGACGCAGAATCTGACTCTTGGGACATGGAATGTCACCTCGCTGGGGGGAAAGGAGCCTGAGTTAGTGCGGGAGGTTGAGAGGTACCAACTAGAGATAGTCGGGCTCACCTCCACGCACAGTTTGGGCTCTGGAACCCAACTCCTCGAAAGGGGTTGGACTCTACACTACTCTGGAGTTGCCTGCGCGAGAGAGGCGGGCTGGTGTGGGCTTGCTTATAGCCCCCCAGCTTAGTCGCCATGTGTTGGAGTTTACCCCGGTGAACGAGAGGGTCGTTTCCCTGCGCCTTCGGGTGGGGGATAGGTCTCTCACTGTCATTTGTGCCTACGGGCCGAATGGCAGCACAGAGTACCCGCCTTCTTGGAGTCTCTGGGAGGGTGCTGGATAGTGCTCCAACTGGGGACTCCGTCGTTCTGCTGGGGGACTTCAACGCTCACGTGGGCAATGACAGTGACACCTGGAGAGGCGTGATTGGGAGGAACGGCCCCCCCGACCTGAACCCGAGTGGTGTTCTGTTGTTGGACTTCTGTGCTAGCCATGGTTTGTCCATAACGAACACCATGTTTGAGCATAAGGGCGTTCATCAGCACACGTGGCAGCAGGGCGCTTCTAGGGCGGAGGTCAATGATCGACTTTGTGGTTGTTTCATCTGACCTCCGGCCGTATAGTCTTGGACACCCGGGTGAAGAGAGGGCGGAGCTGTCAACTGATCACTACCTGGTGGTGAGTTGGATCCGTTGGCGGGGGAGGAAGCTTGACAGACTCGGCAGGCCCAAACGTTCTGTGAGGGTCTGTTGGGAACGTCTGGCAGAGCCCCCTGTCAGAGGCATCTTCAAATCCCACCTCCGGCAGAGCTTTGATCAGATTCGAGGAAGGTTGGGGACATTGAGTCCGGAGTGGACTATGTTCTCCGCCTCCATTGTCAGTGCGACCGTTGGGAGTTGTGGCCGTGAAGGTCTCTGGTGCCTGTCGTGGCGGCAATCCCGAACCCGTGGTGGACACCGGAAGTAAGGATGCTGTCAAGCTGAAGAAGGAGTCCTATCGAGCCTGGATGGCTTACTGCGGGACTCCTGAGGCAGCGGATGGGTACCGGCAGGCCAAGCGACTGCAGCACGGGTGGTTGTGGAGGCAAAAACTTCGGGTCTGGGAGGAGTTCGGGTGAGGCCATGGAGAAGGACTATCGGTTACGGCCTCGAAGAGGTTCTGGCAAACTATCCGGGCCAGGAGGGGAAGCGGCTTGGTGGCTTGGGCATCTGTCTCCGATGATGCCCCGACGCCCCAGGGAAGGTGTTCGGGCATGTCCCACCGGGAGGAGGCCCCCGGGGAAGACCTAGGACACGCTGGAGGGACTATGTCTCTGCGGCTGGCCTGGGAAGCGCTTCTGGTATTCCCAGGGAAGAGCTGGAGGAAGTGTCTGGGGAGAGGGAAGTCTGGGCATCCCTACTTAGACTGCTGCCCCCGCGACCCGGCCCCGGATAAGCGGAAAGAAGATGGATGGATGGATGGATGGATGTTAAATGTTAAAGATGTTAAACTATCATGCATGAATTCATTCATATGTGAATAGCATTTGTAAAACTTCCGTATTTAACACAAATGACTATTACAAAGTATGTTCTCAAAGAGTACAGAATGAATATGTCCAATATGTTTGTGTCCATTTTTATAAATTAAGGAATGTAGGGATGTGTCCTTTGTTTTAGCCAAAGCTGCCACATGGCCGGTTAATTACACGCCACATGTGGATGTCCAGAGGAGTTTTATGGCCAGGCTGGCCTGAATCTTTGGGGTGAGGGTTTTAGTTTGATGATAAGGCTGCCCTATAGAGGGTGTCTGGCAGTTTCTCTAGTGGCCTTAGTTTACATTAAAGAGAGACCCTGCTTGTAAAGTTGGGACCTGAAATGCCTTCTGGAGTGCTGTTCACTACATCTTTGTAAAGCAAAACAAGTTTAATAACCATCATTCTCCCAGAGTTTATTTGTGTTGCATAAGTGAGATTTATTATCTGTTTCAGGATTATGTGGAAAGACTAAAGCAACAGAAACCGGTCTTGTGTATGTGGACGCGTTTACCCGTTTTCACTGTCTCTGGGACAACAGGTGATGCTGAGTGTTTCTGTCTTTAAAGGCTTTGAAACATTCCAAGACACAATCTCCTCTTATGTATTTTACGTTTGAACAGACTTTTATGTAAAAAAGTAAATGTCAGTGGTTTTAGTTGCAAAGTCAATAAAAGCAAAACTACTTAGCACTTATACTTAACTGTTTAATTATAGTTTTTTTTAATTACAGTTGTTATATAGCAGAAAGTTAAATGTGATCTTGTGTTTACAGTCACCCAGAGTGTCCAGAGCGAGAGACTGTTGTAATGGACACATTGGATAAAGAGGGTTTGCTGGCACGTTGCGTACGGGTCGAGGTAGAGACCTCTTGTCATTTAAATTTCTCTAAATCTTCCTTTTATTGTGCTTTTAATAATGTTTTTTTGTAACAGGCAAGAGCTGCATCAGAAGATGAGCTTTTACTCGTTCATACGTATGTGTACATTTAAATATATTTACACTTTATACTTGTGTGTATAAGTCACTTATGTTTAAGCTATACATTATAAACACTACTGGACTCATTGGGTTAGTTGTGTGTTTAAGTGATTTTTGTCAAATGAAGAAATGTGTTGTATATGTACAGGAAAGAGTATGTAGAGCTGATGAGATCCACACAGAAGATGAAAGAGGATGAACTGAAGACACTTGCTGATAAATATGACTCTGTCTATCCGCATCCTGTAAGTCTGTCATCGAATATCGAAGTCTGTCATTTTCTTCAGTTTGAACAGCTTTGTATTATAGAATTTTAGTTCTTGGATATATAGGCTATATATATCTATGTGTATATATATATATATATATATATATATATATATATATATATATATATATATATATATATATATATATATATATATATATATATATATATACTGTATATATATATATATATATATATATATATATAAACAGTTATGATGTGCCTGTTTATTTGTTTGTGAACATACAGGAATTTTTCTCGGTGGGATCAGTTCTTCAGATGGTGGATAAGGTGATGACATCATAACTGCGTAACGGGTTGTCAGGTTGTGCAGCCCTTCTTTTTGTCTCACCAACATTTTGTATTTGTTTCGTTTGTTCTTGTTCAGTCATGGGTCCATTTGTGTTTGTTTATTTGTATACACACAGACCTCCTGGCCACCACGCTCACACAGATCAAATGAACGGCTACTGTATGTTCAATAATCTGGCTATAGCCGCACGCTACGCTCAGACACGACATGGAGTGGAACGGTGAGAGATGGACACATCTACAACGTAAAAAGATGACAAATATATTTGACTATGAGAATTTAATCCTATCATGCCTCACCCCATATTATTTTTCTTTACATTGAAAAACTTGTACCACAGAGTTTTGATTGTGGATTGGGATGTGCATCATGGACAGGGAATCCAGTATATTTTGAAGAGAACTTTCCTTTACAGAGTTTGATACACTTTATTCAATCATTATTTAACTCTGATATATTCTTGTGTTTTAATAACCATTATTTACTCTCATATATTTTAGTGTTGATATTAATCATTATAATAACATTAATCAATAAAACAATATTAATCACTATTTGCTCTCTATATATATATTCATAGTCTTATGTGCTTGGCAGTGGAAATTTACCAAGGAGAGAGAAGAACCGTATAACCATATATGAAATGCGCTATCTTAGGTCAAAGTGCCCTAAGCACTAATATGTCTTTGCCCTTTACAAAATGTTGTTTGTGCAGACTAAGCTGATTATCTTTGCAGACCTAGCAGGAAAGCTGGAGATAACCATGCCCAAATTCGGGAAAAAGGTGCCAACAGGTCTGGGTTGCTGGCCTTGGCAGCGGTCCACGACCATCAAAGAAGAAGACTTTATATACTGAAAGTTTTAGGGAAAGAGAGGTCACTTGGTCGTATTGCTCGATTGGTGAACTCCTAGGATTATATAACTAGGGACAGAATTCTGCATATTTTCTTCAAGTGTGATTTTCTTCAATATATATTTTGATTGTTAAAATAAATCATTTTAAAGATACTTTTTGAGTCTTCATTCCTGGATAAACGAACACGCTGGACTTGAAGGATTAATTGCCAAGTCCAACACTTTGGTGACCCCGACGTGATTCGGGAAGAGGAGGAGACCGGACAACGGATCGGACTCTTTCTGACATCAAGAGGCTTTCATGAAAAAATACAAGGTAAGCAGAAACCTGTTATAATCAAATTTCTGCCATTGGCTATGACTAAATTATTGATGTCAGAAAAGAGAACGTAAGTTGTATAGTAAAATTGTATAAACAGTTGAAGAAAATATCTTTGTAAATATATACCGGTAAAATTTTAAGAGGATACTGTATTCCCACGAATTAGTCGTGAGTTGTTGTTGAAACTGTTAGGAAAAAAAGGTTGAGTGTGACGAATAAACGGTAGGCAAAATGGTAATAAAGATATCTCTATGAGCTAGTCATGAGAGAAAAATAATTGGTTTTTAAGCGGCTAGATAATTTAAAGGATACCACGACTGAGTTGTGATGAACTAGAGCCTGAGGGTTGGGACCCCGTATTGCTGACGAGTGATCGAAATTTCTGGGTGGAAGGCCCTGGGAATTTGGCTTTATTCCCTGAAGAAAAACCTGCAATTAGTGAATGCAGAAGACTAAGAATAGCTCTCTGATTAGTGTATGCAGATGACTAATAATAGTTGTTGAGATACCCGTATAAAGAGGTAATGGATGATGTTGAAAAGTTAAGTCACACAAGAGACCTAAGATACCCGTATAAAAAAACGGATGAGTGAGATACCCGGATGATTAAGAATACCTGTATAGAGAGATACAGATGATGAAGAATACCTGTATAGAGAGATACAGATGATTGAGATACCTGTATAAAAAGATACAGATGGTTATGAGAATTTGATATGAAGCGCATATGAAAATCCTTGCAAGTGTATATTGTGTAAAATTTGATGAACATTAAGTGATTAATACATGTTTATGTGCGATCTGTTTTTATGCTGTTGCAGTATTGTTGTGAAATTGCTGTGTTTTATGGGCGTTTAACTTGCTGTGCGTTTTGCTGAAAAATTGCTTTGTTTTTTGAATGCGGAGGATAGGAGAGCGGTGCATTTTTCTTTGGAGTCAGATAAGAGAATACAGAGTGTGTACTGTAAGGAGAAAAGAATAGTGAAGAGAGATTGTTGAACAGTGAATCAGATCTATGAACATATAAAGAAAACATTTGTGTCTGTTTCTGAAGTGTTGGGAATTAAATATATTTCTAAGAGAATATTTTTTCTTGCAAAAAATCAAGAGCAAATGAGCTATTGCGTTGTTACATGTGCAGTGTTGTGTTTGAAAGAAGTAAAGTGATTTGTTATTTCATGAACAGGGCTGTATTTGTATTGAAGGGATAATTCAAATAGGGGTTTAAAGTAATACTAGTAAAATCAAGATTTTCAATTCAAAGATTGATAATAATAGAATACAATAAAGAGTCAGAATGGAGGGACAATATGATAAAGAGTGTGAGGAGTATGGGACATGTGGTCCATTAGAACTAAAAAAATCAATGGAATGAAGCCGTAGAACAAACATTAAGTGGAGTAATTGGAAAGGAGAGAAAAGAAACAGAGAAAAAGATGAGAAAAATATATGAGGAGCTTAAGGAGGAAGGAAAATTTGTTGACAGTAGTCTGGTTGTTCTCTCAAAATGGGCAGATAAATTTGAGAAAAAATGGTCAGGGAAATTAAGCGAGGCTGAGAAAAAAGGAGTTGAGAGTAATTGGAAAACCAGAAGTGTGATTAAAAAAGAGGTGAAAGATACAAATAGTAAATTCAGATTGTGGCATACAATTGCTTTGACTTGAGCGAGTAAGAGAACGGAAGCAGCGAGAGAAGGCGGAGGAGGCAACGCCTGTAAGAAAGAAGGAGTGGTCTAGAGTTGAGTCTTCTGCCCCACCTCCATACGAGAGGGGAGGGGGAGCACAGCAGCGCAGCAGCTTGCAGGCTGAATTGTTTAATGTTGAAAATGGACAGCTAGAAATGGAACAATTACAAGATACAGATGTTGAGTTTTTTTTTTGACTGTAGAACTGTAGCAAGCAGAGAGAGGGATGAGAGGCATTTCTAGTAACTAGTGTAGAAGTTTTAACTTTGACTCAAGGATATAGATTAGCAATAGGTTTGGTTGGGTTAAGTAGCATAAGCAGGGCAACTAGCAGAAATACAACACGATGCTAACACAAACACAAGCCAGTCTGAAACCCCTTATGGGACAATAGCCACCAGACTGGGCAAATGCCATCAGAAAACACTTTCCAGCACCACTAGGGGCCATTTCACAACATTAAGTTCATCCCAAAAGAGGGGGAGACGCCAGCAGCATATTTAATGCATTTAATGAAATGTAAAGAAGAATGGGAGGAAAAAGGGGTACACCCACATTCAGATAGGGTACATGGAGAAATGTTCAGAGCTGCAGTAATGGAAGGGACGGAGGAGTGTGTAAAGAGTAGTCCAAAAGAAAATCCAGATATACCAGGCAGCACCACACAAACATGGGAAAGACATTTGATGCACCACATGACTAGAGCAAAAGAAAAGGCGAGGGGAAAGGACTGTGAGCTGGAGGACCTAAAAGTACAACTATTAAAACTGCAGTTAGGGGAAGCTAGACAAAAGAAAAATGACTAAAAAAAAAAATAAAAAATAAAAAAAGATAAGAATTAGTAGCTATTGCAACACCCAGATATAGACACACACCACAATCTGAGGAGAATAGGGCACATAATACACCAATAGGTCCAACATTTAGAGCACAAACCATGGTCATATGGCCAGCAAGATGTGGGGTATGGTATGGAAGGCATGGGGAGCCGTGGGGGCATGAGGGGCGGAAGAGGAGGATGGCAGGGCAGAAACTGTTTCGTCTGTGGCCAGCTAGGTCACTTTGCTAAAGAATGTCCACAGCAGCACACATCTGGCCCGGCTCCTAGAGGGAGAGGGGGCTATAATCGAGGCAGAGCATCTCAAAAGGGGCGAGGGGGATACACAGCACCCCATGCAGCGCTTGCTCCTGAACCAACTGCACAAAGAGAGCCACAGAGAGACCACAGCAGGGCTATGGCGGAGCTGATGCTGAGCATTGAGGTCAACCAAGACCCTATGAACTTTTTAGTGGACACTGGGGCCACTTTTTCCACTTTGACTATTGACTTTGACCAAACAGAGATATCACCAAAGCAGGTGGAGGTCATGGGTTTCTCGTGGTGACCATTATCATCCTCCAAAGAACCAGGAGGGACTGACAGATACTAAAGAGAACTTCATTCTGAGACTGTTGGCGGGCAGGGACTGTTATTGTTGTACTCCATTTGGAAGCTCTGAGTGCCGACTGGGGTTCCGTAAGTGCCTCCATACAATCTCCCACAGGTCACATTATTATATGGTAGGAATTATACAGAATACTATCAACAAAGTTTTTATGAAGAATTAGAGGGAACAGAATGGGAAATTAAATGTTCTGGGATTATTGTAGAATTGGAGGGAATAGTGGGGGCTGTAGAACTAACTGAAAAACAGGAAGAATGGTACATGATGAAGGGGGAGGCTAGGCCACACATCACTGTAGCAGTACATCACAGAGACCAAGCTAAAGAGTTAGGGCCCATGACAAAGAGGTTACAGGATATAGGTTGAACATTCAGTGAAAGAATAGGCTTACAAAATTGATAAACACACCAGCAACACAGTTACATTAAGATAGAGATGGGTAACTAGATGGCACGGTAAGGAGAAAACTTAACACATTGTGGTAACTAGGACCTACAGATGTTGGCTTTTGCTCCTCCAGTCCAGAGATCACTTTTGACCTTGTCACATATGAGCCAATATAGCAACCTCAGTATCCACACAAAACAAAAACTGATGAGGGGAATGTAGACATAGTTAAGAGCCTGCTGACAGCAGGAGTAATAGAACCATCACATTTATTCCCAAATGCAACACCACATTCTGCCTGTAGTAAAAAAATAGAATACAATTATAATTACCTGTATCCAACCTTTACACAGCTCTGACCGACCTGACACCACAACATGGTTTATATGTATTGATTTAGCAAATGCATTCTTCTGCCTACCATTAGATATATTTTCATTCACATTCAAGGGCCAACAGTATAGGTACACGAGGGTACCACAGGGGTCATACTGTGACCAGAGAGAGTGACATAACTGTTAACAGAGTGTTGTTCCAGAAGAAGTATAAGAAAACAGCACAATTGGTTATGGGGCATTATCTGACCATTTTAACATCACAGAGTGTAGTGGCATATGTTAATTTAGCATCATTTACCATGTCATTCTTAAGAGAAGAGAGAATTCTAAAAATTTCGACTTTTTTCGAAGAAAAACTTAATTTTCACACATAAGGGGATCAACATGGCTAATTACATGTCACAAGGGGAACCACACGAGTGTGAACTTACAGTGACTGCTGAGTTAAAAGTTAGGCCAGACCTAATGTCCACCAGATTGGAGGGAGAAGCTGAAGATTTGTTTAATGGTGATGTTGTTTCAGGGATGAGAAGGGTGATTTGCAAGCAGGGTATGCTGTAGTAAGGAAAGTAGGAATCAGTTTGATATTATAGTAACAAAAACCATGACAGGGAAGCAACCAGCACAAAGGGCGGAAGTGAAGGCAGTAATAGAAGTTTTGAAGTGGAGTAGAGACAAAATGGGTAAACATTTACAGTGATTCAGCTTATGGAGTTGGGACAGTGCATGATGAACAGACAGAATGGTACGAATTAAAAAAAAAAAAAAAATAAAAAGAGCACCTGAGGCAAGTTGAACAAACACTTGGTTTGAAACAATGTTTTGATACAGTATATCACCTACAGTAAAAGGGCAAAGTTGAGCGAATGAATCACCACATCAAAACAAAATTGGCTAAAATCTGTGCACAGACCAAAATTAATTGGGTAAAAGTCTTAATGCATGCTTTATTGTTGATACGATCGGTACTGAGTAAAACAACCGGTTAAATCCCTTTTTAAACTTCTCACAGGGAGAGAATTCCCTGGCACAAGCGCAGCGTTGAATATGAATGGAACCACACCAATGGTGTATAGACCATACTATGGTAAACTTACTGCTATTGTTTAAGATTTCTTGAAAACAGGTCATGTACAGGAAACAGAAGGATCCAGGTGGTACCACTGGACTTGCTGTATGTCCATTGATTGACCAGCCAGTAAACTTGGTGAGATAAGAGTGGCCCTGAAGGAACTTCAGAGCCAGAAGGGGGAGGGTAAACACACACCAGCACGACACAGACATCACAGATATTACACATTCTGGACAAACCACAGAACAATACACATGCACTGGAAACGAGAACACAATTGACACACCACACACAGCTCACAAGAAATTGTTGTTGATAAACAAAACTTACAGACACAGAAAAACACTGATAGAGACAAACACTGATAGAAATTTGTGATTGTTGTGATTTATATTGTGTTGATATATATATAGAGAAAAGGAGACTTATTCACCAGCCCACCCACAGAGAGATTGGCACACTGTGTAAGCAAAGACTGTGCATTTGGAGCAGGTATTGCCAAAGAATTCAGAAGAAGATTTGGGGTTGAAAAAGTGAGAAAACAGCAAAAGGGGGTGGGAGAATGTGCATTAACTACTGAGGGCAACAGAAAAAATTTTCATTTGATCACAAAGAGTTGTGAAGAAAAAGGTATCGAGACAATCTCTATCCCAAAAATAGGTTGTGGCAGAGACAAGCTGAACTGGGGAGAAGTTGAAGAGATACTGCTAAGATAGTTCCAGGGCTCCGGAATAACAATAACTGTATATGAACTGCCATAAATGTTAATCTGTTCACAGGAGAAGGACAGACGAGACATCATCGAGAGACATTGAACTGATGGGTGAATGAGTGAATGATAACATTCTTACTGTTTTTTGTTTTTTGTTGTGTTTTTACTATTTTTCTTTACAGGTACAGGGGTTTTACATTTAACAAATTGTTTTACAAAAGTTTCTTTTAATGGTTTAAGATTTTGAGTGTTTTTTCAATAAGTTTTATACTGACAAGATTTCAAGGTTTTATATTTCACTTTCATATTACAGCAAAAGTGTTTCATTTCATGTTTTAAGATTTTTTTTAGTGGGTTGTTTTTTAATTTAACATAGTAACTTTGACTAAGTATAAATAGAGTTTCATTTAGCATTACTTTTGAACCGAAAAAACAATATAAAATAACAGAAACCATACTATAAAAATGGAGCTTTGGGAAAACTGGAAATTGTTGGGAGTATTAGGAGTAATATTATTGATAGTAGTGGGAATAATATTGGGCATAGAGCAGCATGAACAAAACAAGAGCAACACCACGGTAACAGAGCACTTAAGACCAAAAAGGGCAGTAAAAGAGAAAACCAAAAGATCAGTGTCTTCAAAGAGATGGGGGTATTGAATTGAACTATGGAAAAGGGTCGACTATGTGATTCACGTTTGATCTATGCAATGTAATTAATTGTGGGGGACGAAATAGTTTTTACAGAGGTTATGTTATCTAAAACAATGCAGGAACATTCTGGGGTAAGAAATCCACTGGACGAATGGATGGTTAATAGTTTTGGTAAATGGAAAGCTCTAGTAATGTCTGTAATATTGTCTATTGATACTTTCATGGGAATATTGATGACATGTGGATGCTGTTGTATATCTTGTATTAGATCTGTTTGTAACAGGTTAATAGTTGCCGCTGTGGAGGGGAAAACAGCTCACTTGCTATCAAATGCCACTGTTGGGGCTTGGTGGAGGTGACAGTGATGAGGACGAAGATGAGGACGAAGTTTAGTCGATCTCCTGTTTCAGGAGATCGAAAGGGGGATTAAAGGGAAATTGTATTCATCATGTTTTAACTTTCCTTTACAGAGTTTGACATTAATCATTATTTAACTCTGATATATTCTTGTGTTTTAATAACCATTATTTACTCTCATATATTTTAGTGTTGATATTAATCATTATAATAACATTAATCAATAAAACAATATTAATCACTATTTGCTCTCTATATATATATATTCATAGTCATAGTCTTATGTGCTTGGCAGTGGAAATTTACCAAGGAGAGAGAAGAACCGTATAACCATATATGAAATGCGCTATCTTAGGTCAAAGTGCCCTAAGCACTAATATGTCTTTTGCCCTTTACAAAATGTTGTTTGTGCAGACTAAGCGATTATCTTTGCAGACCTAGCAGGAAAGCTGGAGATAACCATGCCCAAATTTGGGAAAAAGGTGCCAACAGGTCTGGGTTGCTGGCCTTGGCAGCGGTCCACGACCATCAAAGAAGAAGACTTGATATACTGAAAGTTTTAGGGAAAGAGAGGTCACTTGGTCGTATTGCTCGATTGGTGAACTCCTAGGATCATAAAACTAGGGACAGAATTCTGCATATTTTCTTCAAGTGTGATTTTCTTCAATATATATTTTGATTGTTAAAATAAATCATTTTAAAGATACTTTTGAGTCTTCATTCCTGGATAAACGAACACGCTGGACTTGAAGGATTAATTGCCAAGTCCAA